>JBBPBX010042824.1:0-12552 GCA_038048925.1 Garcialebias charrua | reverse complement strand
TATATATATATATATACACAAAAATTAGAATATCGTGCAGAAGTTGTTCAACTTCCATAATTCCATTCAAAAAGTTAATCTTTAATAGATGATAGATTCAGGGACCACAATTTAAACGATTTCAAGTATTTGTTTGTTTATTTTTACATAATTTGGGCTTCCACGTCATGAAACCCACAAAAACAGGATTTCAAAAAATTGGAATAATGTACAGACATCAGCCCACACCTCAGTTTTTGCAGGAAAAAAAAAGAAAGAAATTAGGATCACAACAAATCAATCAAAATATGGTACTTTCAAAATAATATGTCAATCTTCAATACTTGGTTGGGAATCCCTTTGCCTTAATCACTGCCTCGATGGGACGTGGCATTGAGGCAATCAGCCTGTGGCATTAACTGGGAGTTATGGAAGTCCAGATTTCCTTGATGCTGTCAGCTCTTCTTTCTTGTTGGGTCTGGTGCCCCTCATCTTCCTCTTGAGAATACACCATAGATTCTCAATGGGGTTTAGATCCGGCCAGTTGGCTGGCCAGTCAAGCACTGTGGCATGGGCATCAAACCAGGTTTTGGTGCTTCTGGCGGCATGGACAGGGGCCAGGTCCTGCTGGAAGATGAAATCTGCCTCTCCATATAGATCGTCAGTAGAAGGAATCATGAAGTCCTCTAAAACATTCTGGTAGACTGTTGCGGTGACCTTGGATTTAAGAAAGCAGAGTTTACCAACACCCGCACCGGACATTTCACCCCAAATCAAGACTGACTGTGGATATTTCACACTGGACCTCAAGCAGTATGGGCCCTGTTCCTCACCCTTCTTCCTCCAAACCCTTGGACTTTGATTTCTGAATGAAAGGCACACTTTACTTTCATCGGGAAAGAAGACAGAGGAACCCGACAGTTGTAGCCCATCTCCCGGGTGCATCTGGATGTGGTGGTTTTTGAAGCTGTGACTCCCGCCTCATTCCACTCTTTCTGGATCTCTTCCAGATTCTGGAATCTTCTCTGTTTGATAATTTGCTGAAACCCACGGTCATCTCTTTTGCTGGTGCATCTTCTTCTGCCACATTTTGCCCTTGACTAGACTTTACACTGATATGCTTGGACACAACACTCTATGAACAGCCAGCCTCCTTAGCTACGAACTTTTGTGGCTTACCCATCCTATGGAGGGTATCAATGATGGTCTTCTGGCCAGTTATGTCTGCAGTCTTCCCCATATTGAGCCGAACTGAGACAATTGAACCAAACTGAAGCAATTTAATGACACCTGGGGAAAGGTGTTTTGAGTTTAGTAGATGATTAGTGTGTCACACTCAGTTTAAAACATTCAAGTCCTGCAACATTTGGGCTGATTTCTTCATAATATTCTAATTTTTTGAAATCCTGTTTTCATGGGTTTCATGAGCTGGAAGCCCAAATTATGTAAAAATAAACTAATAAATACTTGAAATTGTTTAAATTGTGGGTCCTGAACCTATCATCTATTAAAGATTAACTTTTTGAATGGAATTATGGAAGTCAAACAAATTTTCCATGATATTCCAATTTTTTGGAAAGGGTCTGTATATAAATACTCTGTGTTTTTCCTCCGTGTGTCAGCGCTGTCTCACCTGTGTCTATTCACCCCAGGTGTTTCTCATTCCGTCTCATCAATGTTCAGTAAGTCAGCGTCTTGTCCTCCTTTGTCCGGGCATTATCCTTCCAAGGCTTCGTGCTCTGTGTCTGCTCCGTTTGTCATCTCATCTCCCTCAATGTAAGTTTTTTGCTGCCCGTCAGCACTTTGTTTTGTTATTGAAAAAAATTAAAGTAATTATTATTTACTCGGGAGTCTCCTGCCTCTACCTACACGTGGGTTCAACCTAAAACAGCAGAGATGTTCAAATAAGCTGTATAAAATGTGTAAATGCTTGTTGGAGTAAGAAAAAACCACTTGGATGTTAGATGTGACATCGTCACACTCTTATGCCGGGTTCCCACCAAACGCGTTTCGGACGGCCGACGCTGCCACTTTACATGCAAAGTCTATGTGGAGGCGCGGCCAGGGTCGGCGCGGCCAGGGTCGGCGCGGCCAGGGTCGGCGCGGCCAGGGTCGGCGCGGCCAGGGGCGGCGCGTTTTGAGCATTTCAAGCAACGCGGCAGCGCGCGGCAGTCCTTTTCCCCGCATGCGACGCGTCCAAAGCCGGCGAACGCTTCGAGCAGCCAAAGTTCATTCATTTGAACTTTGGCTGCGCGACGCGTCGCAGCAACCAATCGGGAGAGCCTCTGCTATGTGATGATGCAACAACGACGGGACTATTTTTGGACTTTTTAAACTTAGCCCAACGAGCCTCCATGAAGAAACCAGCCTCCGGTAAGAAACTTGGCATTTTTACAGTTGCCGCTGTCCGCTCGAGCGTACGATCACCCCAAACAAAAAAAACTTTTTAATCTCAACAAAGACTTTCGGAGCTGCAGTTCGACTCGTAGAAAACACACTCAAGTAGTAACGGGGCTCATGTACAGCTGATTTTATCTGCTCGGTGTACATCAAACAAAACAAACCCGACCGGAAAAGGAGCCAGACGTTGCTCCCACTGCGCGTCTGCAGACGCGTTCGGTGTGGTTCGGTTCTGGTGACAAACAGAACACGGTGCATTGGAAGCGTTTTGACGCGTTTGGTACGCGTCAAAACGCTCTTGCCGCACCCTTTTGGCCACTTGTCACCAGAATCTGTTCACACTGAAGACGCGTCTAGTGACGCGCATTGGGAGGAGCGTCTGGCTCCTTTTCCGGTTGTTTCTTGTACACCGGGCAGACGAAATCAGCTGTACTTGAGACTCGTTACTACTTGAGTGGGTTTTCTACGAGCCGAACTGCAGCTCCGAAAGTCTTTGTTGAGATTAAAACTTTTTTTATGTTTGGGGTGATCGGAAAACTACTATGAAAAAACTCAGGACAGTATTACACTCTATTTCATTTTATGATTATGTTTATTAAATGTTGGTGTTTTGGTGTTGGTGAAACTTTTTATACTTTTTTACTACTATGAAAAACTACTATGCAAAAAAACTGAGGACAGTACTAAACTTTTATTATTTCATTTTATGCTTGTTTATTAATTGTTTAGTGTTTAAATGGTTACTGTTGCACCGAGGGACTGAGAGAGAAATGCAATTTCAATCCTGTGTATGTCCTGTACATATTGCAGTTCTGACAATAAAGTTGACTTTGACTTTACGTTTATTTGTTGCAGCTAAAAAATAGCCAACGGACAAAAGTTGAAGTTCGATCAGGGCTCGAACGGCTTTTTGTCGATTAAAAATAAAACCGTGCGTGTTCCTGCCGTGAAAGCGAGTGGATATTTGGCTGAAGGGATGCAGGCCAGCTGTTGTCGTGGTCCGGCCGTTCACATGTGTGGGTCCAGAGTCCAGACAGATCGGAGTGAGGGAGCGTTTGCTGCTGTGAGGCTGCCCCACCTAATCCCAGGCTGCATTACTCAACTGGTCCAAACAGCCCACAGACACGGGGACTTCCCCTTCCCTCCAAAGACGTAGAATACTGTATTGCTTCATGCAACACTGAGGTAATATTATTACTTCAACCTACTGCTGCAAAGCCTAACCTGTGTATATATATTGTCTCAAGTGTCTGAACTCCATTGTGTGAGGATATTAAATACAGACTGTTGGTGTAACACTAATTTGTCCCGAGAAGTACAGAAGAGATGGAATTACCGTAACACCGAGGGTCACTTAAGTGCTCTGTAACTACGTTTTTACTGTATCAGTACTCTGTAAACGTCCCTGCATATTCCAGCCCCATCTTAAGAGTATAAAACCATTTTCACGTTTCTTTTAACCAGAGTGCTATCAATCCAATCTTCTTCGGGGAAAAACTGTCACGTGGGGTGTAAAACGGCTCCGCAAGAAGCCTTTGTCTCTTGCACGCAACTCTAAGATTACTGATTTTTACCACCACTCCTCTGACACCTTCAGGCTTTCATAAGGTGTCATTTCTAAACAAACAAAAAAAACAACAACAAAAAAAGAGCGAAAACAGAAAAACGGATCCAAACACAGCAGTTAATGCTGCATCTAGATCAAGGGTCTGCAACCTACGGCTTTGGAGCCACATGCGGCTCTTTGGTCCCTCTGCAGCGGCTCTTTCAAGCTCTGACCAAAACTCAATTGGTTGTTATACAAACAACAAAAAACTACTAGTTTTAGCAGTTTTTACGTCGTTTCATTTGCAAACACGTGGATATTGGAACAAGTACAAGGAGTAAAACTTTAACTTTATGCTTTATTTCTATACTTAATTCATTTTTCCACAATTACAAACAAAAAAAATACTGTACCTAGATTTGTATATCTAATAATTCTCAGTCGGGTCATCTGACATCCATCCATCCATCCATCCATCCATCTTCTTCCGCTTATCCGGGGTCGGGTCGCGGGGGTAGCAGCCTAAGTAGGGAGGCCCAGACTTCCCTCTCCCCAGCCACTTGGAGCAGCTCCTCCGGGGGAATCCCAAGGCGTTCCCAGGCCAGCCGAGAAACATAGTCCCTCCAGCGCGTCCTGGGTCTTCCTCTGGGTCTCCTCCCGGTGGGACATGCCCGGAACACCTCACCAGG
Source organism: Garcialebias charrua (assembly GCA_038048925.1). Classification (NCBI taxonomy): domain Eukaryota; kingdom Metazoa; phylum Chordata; class Actinopteri; order Cyprinodontiformes; family Rivulidae; genus Garcialebias; species Garcialebias charrua. Next base: position 7,938 of record JBBPBX010042824.1, on the reverse strand, counting down.
GAGGCGTCCAGGAGGCATCCTAACCAGATGCCCGAGCCACCTCAACTGGCTCCTCTCGATGTGGAGAAGCAGCGGCTCTACTCCGAGTCCCTCCCGGATGACTGAGCTTCTCACCCTATCTCTAAGGGAGAGTCCAGCCACCCTGCGGAGAAAACTCATTTCAGCCGCTTGTATCCGAGATCTTGTTCTTTCGGTCATAACCCAAAGCTCATGACCATAGATGAGGGTGGGAACGTAGATCGATCGGTAAATTGAGAGCTTTGCCTTTTGACTCAGCTCTCTCTTCACCACGACAGACCGGTACAGCGCCCGCTTCACTGCGGACGCTGCACCTATCCGCCTATCGATCTCACGCTCCAGTTTTCCCTCATTCGTGAACAAGATCCCGAGATACTTAAACTCCTCCACTTGGGGCAGGACCTCCTCCCCGACCCGGAGAGGGCATGCTACCCTTTTCCGGCTCAAGACCATGGCCTCGGATTTGGAGGAACTGATCCTCATCCCGGCCGCATCACACTCGGCTGCAAACCGCTCCAGTGAAAGTTGTAAATCACGAACTGATGAAGCCAGTAGGACCACATCATCTGCAAAAAACAGAGAAGCGATTCTAAGGCCACCAAAACGGATCCTCTCAACACCTTGGCTGCGCCTAGAAATTCTGTCCATAAAAGTTATGAACAGAATCGGTGACAAAGGGCAACCTTGGCGGAGTCCAACTCTCACCGGAAACGAGCCTGACTTACTGCCGGCAATGCGGACCAAGCTCTGACACCGGTCGTACAGGGACCTAACAGCCCATATCAATGGGCCTGGTACCCCATACTCCCGGAGTACCCCCCACAGAACCCCCCGAGGGACGCGGTCGAATGCCTTCTCCAAGTCCACAAAGCACATGTAAACTGGTTGGGCAAACTCCCACGCACCCTCCAGGACCCTGTTGAGGGTGTAGAGCTGGTCCAGTGTTCCACGACCAGGACGAAAACCACACTGCTCCTCCTGAATCCGAGGTTCGACTATCCGACGGACCCTCCTCTCCAGAACCCCTGAATAGACCTTACCAGGGAGGCTTAAGAGTGTGATCCCCCTATAGTTGGAACACACCCTACGGTCCCCCTTTTTGAATAGGGGAACCACCACCCCAGTCTGCCAATCCAAGGGAACTGCCCCCGATGTCCACGCGATATTGCAGAGTCGCGTAAGCCAACACAACCCTACAACATCCAGAGCCCTAAGGAACTCCGGGCGAATCTCATCCACCCCCGGAGCCTTGCCACCGCGGAGCTTTTTAACCACCTCGGCGACCTCAGCACCAGAGATCGGAGAACCCGACCCAAAGTCCCCAGGCTCCGCTTCCTCAGTGGAAGACGTGCCAGTAGGATTGAGGAGGTCTTCGAAGTATTCCGCCCACCGACTCACAACATCCCGAGTTGAGGTCAGCAGCACGCCACCCCCACCATAAATGGTGTTGGTCGCGTACCTCTTTCCCCCCCTGAGACGCCGGATGGTGGACCAGAATCGCCTCGAAGCCGTACGGAAGTCATTCTCCATGGCCTCTCCGAACTCCTCCCACGCCCGAGTTTTTGCCTCAGCAACCACCCGAGCCGCATGCCGCTTGGACTGCCGGTACCTATCAGCTGCTTCCGGGGTCCCACAAGCCAAAAAGGCCCAATAGGACTCCTTCTTCAGCCTGACAGCATCCCTCACTGCCGGTGTCCACCACCGGGTTCGAGGGTTGCCACCACGACAGGCACCAACAACCTTGCGGCCACAGCTCCGATAAGCTGCCTCGACAATAGAGGCGCGGAACACGGCCCACTCGGACTCCATGTCCCCCGCCTCCCTCGGAACGTGTTCAAAGCTCTCCCGGAGGTGGGAGTTAAAGCTCCGTCTTACGGGAGACTCTGCCAGACGTTCCCAGCAGACCCTCACAATACGTTTGGGTCTGCCAGGTCTGACCGGCATCCTCCCCCACCATCGGAGCCAACTCACCACCAGGTAGTGGTCAGTTGACAGCTCCGCCCCTCTCTTCACCCGAGTGTCCAAGACATGCGGCCGCAGATCAGATGAGACGACAACAAAGTCGATCATCGAACTGCGACCTAGGGTGTCCTGGTGCCAAGAGCACATATGGACACCCTTATGCTTAAACATGGTGTTCGTTATGGACAATCCATGACGAGCACAGAAGTCCAATAACAGAACACCACTCTGGTTCAGATCAGGGGGGCCGTTCCTCCCAACCACACCCCTCCAGGTCTCACTGTCATTGCCCACGTGAGCGTTGAAGTCCCCCAGTAGAACAAGGGAGTCCCCAGGAGGCGCACTCTCCAATACCCCCTCCAAGGACTCCAAAAAGGGTGGGTAGTCTGAGCTGCCGTTTGGTGCATAGGCACAAACAACAGTCAGAGCCCGTCCCCCCACACGTAGGCAACATCTGACAACGTTTCTATAAAAAATAAACTGTCCAGATGACCCGACTGAGAATTATTGGATTTGGTACCTGGATTATTGTGCATGAACTTTCTTGCCTAGATTTGCATAGTTCATAGTTTTTATTAATTAACAAACCCTCTCTTTAAAATAATCTTTTTTTTTTTTATTTGTCTTAAATTGTAAAAATAAAAATTATTAGTTACCGGTAGTTATTTTTATAATGTCATCCCTAGTGGCCACAAAAGCCCCTTCCAACAAACCTAAAGTGGCCCATGGGTCACCAGTTGATAACCACAGTTGTAGCATGTTGCGGCTCTGAACACTTTTAATTTAGTGATCGAAGGCGTAAAATGTCTCTTTTGATTGTAAAGGTTGCAGACCGCTGATCTAGATGTAAGTGATTTATGACTATGGGGAGATCTGCGCCTCCTCAGTAGCGTAACGAGGAGAAAAAGTACCGACATGTTCTGTTCGGTCACATTTCCCTTGATGGATAAATATGAACTCGAAGCAAAAGCTCTGGGCCTGTCTCTGAAAACAAACATGGTCATATATTTGACTTGGAAAAACAGCCATCAGCTGTATCAACACGGGTCCTGCTGCAGACGGCCACCTCAAATGAGAAACTGTCGGGTTTCAGGGATCCTCTGAGCGTGTTTGAGCAGACATGAGGCAAACGGACAGATCAGGGTTTGATATTTGATTTAAGCTGAAGGAGCGTTTTATGGCTGCCGGTTTGACGAGCAGCCCAACTTTTTCTCTTTCACACAATCTGTCTGCTGTTTGCACTGGCACAGCTGTTTGTTTTGTCTTGTTTCAGCTGTCTGCGCTCTCCCTCCCTTCTCCCAGTTTGATAACATAATACTCCAAGCATGTTCCCGATGGGTCATAAAACGAGAAGGAGCCGCTATCTGCTCTTTGATTGAGCAACAGCCCTTTGAACACAGCCCATGAACCTGGAACATGTTGGCTCTCCGGTGGTTTCTCTTCCTGAATTTGAGGAGCGTGCAGCAGAGTTGAAAGGACCAGAGCATTATGTTCTCCTGGGCCTTCAAAGAGACTCCGATTTTTTTTGTGTGATTTTGATGTAAAACGCTTGTCATTTTGTAACAAAGAAGTTTGACTGAAACCACGTACGTGAGTTATAGTCTAAATAAATCAAGGTTTAAAGGTTCAGTATGCAGTTTCTGTAGAACTGTAGCACTTAGAAATATTTTCAACAGGCAAAGCATTCTGATCCCTCCCCCTCAGAGCCATATGTGGCTCTGCCCCCTTGTGGTCTGTTGAATTTCAAATTCAAGCTCTGTTTTTATTGGCTGATTCAAATTCAAGCTCTGTTTTTATTGGCTGGTTACAAACTCTGTTTTTATTGGCTGGAAAATGGCGGGTCACCTTTTCTTTTTAGAAATGCTTATTTACCACCTGGAGAAGCAAGGGGACAATATTTTTTTTAATTTTTTTCAGAGATTACCTGGCTAACATCAGTCTGTCAGGAGGTAGTGACAGAGTGAAGAAATATGTTCATAAAAAAAGCTACATACTGAAGCTTTAAACAGTTTTGAGAAAAGGACATTGAATCAATTCAATGTTTTATATTTTGGGATTAATTTATTTGGCACTTTTTTTTAAGTCTTGCTGATCATTCAAAGCAGAATTACACTACCCGTTGACATTCACACACCAATTCACAGATTGAGTCAACCGAGGGTTTAGTGTCTTGCTAGGATCAATCCATCAATTCTTCGATTGGCGGATGACCACCTTGAGCTTCAGCTGCCAATTTACGGTAGTTTTATATTTTCTTTCAGGGACTGCACAGTGGTTCAGTTAGTAGAGCTGCTCAGCAAGAAGGTTGACGGATCGATCTTGGCTGGGGGCCTTTCTGGGCCGAGTTTGCATGTTCTCTCCATGCATGCGTGGGTTGGGTACTCCAGTTTCCTCCCACAGACCAAAAACATACAAGTTAGGCTAACACATTGTCCCTAGGTTTAAATGAAAAATTGAATGGTTGTGTGTCTTGTTTGTCTCTAAGAGTCCCTGTGATGGACTGAGACCCACCTCTTGCCCAGTTACTGCTAGATCTGGGCACCAGTGACCCCTGTGAGCCGTAAAGGAAGAAAGAGATAAAGATGATGGATGGATTGATTTTCTTTCAGCTGACTGTCAGAGCACCTGATCATCAGTTGAACCAGCGAGTGAAGGTCTTCAGACAGTGAATGCCTCATAGTGTTTGATGAAGTCTGATAGGGGTTGCTTTGTGGGTTTACATAAGCCTGGGTGGTTGACTTTAAGAGCGGCTTGAAGACCTTTCTTTTCAATCGAGCATACTCTACCTCCTCAGGATTCTACTTTTGATCTTAGTTGATACTGTTATTGATTTTACTTGTTTTATTACTTGTTTTATTACTTGTTTTATTGACATTTAATTCTGTTGCACTTTGTGGCACTTTGAGATTTTCATTAATGAAAAGTGCGTTATAAATTGAATTCATTATTATTATTATTATTATTATTATTATCTTCTCTTTATCTCTGATGGTATTTTTGTAATGTGAGGCCCGGGCCGCCGGCTCACCCCGGCCTTTGTCAGTCTCGCCCAGGTCTTCATAGTAAGAATGCTTGAGGTTCAAGTAATGTAATTTTTGACACCCAGCAATGAAAATCATGGAGATCAAGTTATTTCCTGTTAATTGTTCTTTCGCTCATCAAAGATAAATTAAAACAAAGCCAAAGAAGACAGTGTGCTGATGAAGAAACACGACGGGACGATACGAGGCCATACAGAAATATCATACCATGGGTGGGAGGGGGGCACAGCAATGTAAGAAGGTAAGCTAATACTATCTAATGTTAGCTTGTTTACAGTCACGTGTACAACCCGGGCAGTGAATCAATGACGTGCAGTCTGACCATGTCAAATTTGTAGCACATGGAACCACAGGTCTCTGTGTTCCAAAAATCTAGCTGGAAGTAGATCGGACCACCCAATTTAAAGACTCAGAACCTGGAGCGACGAATGCTAGGTCTTTCAATGAAAAGGGGCCATGAGGCTCAGCCCAGGAGAATGGGTTTTTAAGTCAAACTGACCAGAGATGAGGGTTGTAATATAAATAGATCCACATCGATCCATTGCCAATAAACTCAGCTCGTTCTTCACCACAACAAACTGGAGCAACGCTCTCATTACTGTGGCCCTAATCCATCAACCCATCTTGTGGTCCATCCTACCATAACTTGTGAGCAATTTTCCCAGGTACATGAACTCCTCCGCTTGAGGCAGACTCTTCCGATCTGGAGAGAGCATTCAAATTTCTAGTTTTTCCACATAACTTTATAAAATAAACGTTAAGCTTTTCAATATCCCCAGGCCTTATTTATTTCCTCTCCTTGCCCATGTCACTTTTACTAAAATCCTAGAAACCATCGCATTGAGTTTGTAGTTATTGTTTGCTGTTTATTTATTAGTATTGTGATGATTTAGAAAAACTCAGCTGCATGTCCACATGTGGCTTTCTACATTCAAGGTATTTATGTATTTGTGAGCTTTTTCTACTTAAAATTTAAAAAGTGACTTTTCAGCCAAACACATTGTCAATTTTAAAGTTTTTAAATTATGAAGATCTGTGTTCACACAGTTAATAAGATCCTCAGTGTATTTTCATCTCCTCCCTCCCACCCCATTACATTTAGACAAACTTTCAGCCCCTCTGCATGGGAATCTTATCTTTTCGTGTGTGTTTGTGATTTTCCAACATTGTGGACAAATGCTAGCCACAAGTAGCTAAATGCTGGTGCTAAATATATGATTTATACCTCAAAATTTTGAAAATATTGTATGTGCTGGATAAACAAACCCTTCATTGTCCAATATATACACAAAAAAACACAATTCAAATGAAAGCAAATTAGAATGAATGCAAATATCCCACCACCTTCATGTCCTCCAATGTTGAGAAATAATAGGTGTATAACTTTTGTCAAACTTTAAAAGTAGGATTATGCACATGGTTTGGGTTGTGTGACTGTCAACTACTGTACTGCACCACATTTCAGCACATCTGTCAGATTGACCATGTTTGGAGTTTCTCATCTAAATCATCTACATAGCAGCCATCTTGAATCTCATCAACTCCAGAAGTTGTTTGGTTGTGGGCAAAAATCCACTGATGTTTTTCTATTTAGTTATTTTTGTTGTTGTTTGTATGGATTGAGTTATTTCAGAGGTGAGTCATAAAAAAGTGACTTTTGCTGTTAAAGGCAAGGCTGTCTGTTAGCAAAATATCTCACTGGACATATTTTAATGAAAACTCTCAGAAAGTAAAATGTTTGACTGTATCTATTAGTCAAAGTCAAGTCAAAGTCAAAGTCACATTTATTGTCAGAACTGCAATATGTACAGGACATACACAGAATTGAAATTGCATTTCTCTCAGTCCCTCGGTGCAAGAATAACCATTTAAACACTAAAACACTGAAACATTTAATAAACATAAGCATAAAATAGTAAAAATGTAACACTGTCCTGAGTTTTTGCATAGTAGTATAAAAGTATGAAAATTTACACCAACAATAAAACTAAAACTAAAACACTAAACATTTAATGAACATAAGCATAAAATGAAATAATAAAAGTGTAATACTGTCCTGAGTTTTTTCATAGTAGTATAAAAAAGTATAAAAAGTATATCTGTAAAATAAACTGAAGGTTCTAGCATTGACATTTGCAAAGAGTGGCAATCTATTAAGATTTAGAGTCAACCCCATTCACATGGCCATCACAACAACGTAGCCTATACATAAATTAATATCCACCAGTGAATTTTGTAGATATTAGAATAAAACTACCGGTATCCCTCCATCCATCCATCAATCAATGAGTCTGAAGTCAGTCCGTCCATCTTGTTCTGGAGTCAGATGTTGGGGGCAGCAGCTTGAGCAGGGAGGCCCAGACATCTCTCTCCACAGCCACCTCTTCTGGGAGGACTCCCAAGTCGTTCCCAGGCCAACCGTTTCTCTAGCATGTCCTGGGGCTTCCCCAGTGTCTCCTCCCAGTTGGACATGCCCAGAACACCTCCCTAGGGAGGCATCTAGGTGGCATCCTTAACATATGCCCAAACCATGTCAACTGGCTACTCTGGATGTGGAGGAGCAGCAGTTCTACTCTGAGTTTCTCCTGGTGGATAACTGACCTTCTCTTGTTGTCACTCGAGTCACCCTGTGCAGAAAACCCCCAGAGTTCTTTACCATAGGAGACGGTAGGAGTGTAGACAGATCGATCAACAGAGCTTCTCCTTGCAGCTCAGCTCGCTCTTCACCACAGCTGACCAGCACAGAGTCCACAATACCACAAAAGCTGCATGATCTGTCAATCTCGCGCTCCATTCTTCCCTCACTCAATAACAAAAACCCCAGATACTTGAACTCCTCCTCGAGGCAGCCCGGTTAATAGAATAAAATTTGATGCGACAACAGCAGACAAGCAGTAAAAACACTTATTGCACATAC
>JBBPBX010042823.1:8852-28218 GCA_038048925.1 Garcialebias charrua | reverse complement strand
CATTGAAATGTATTATCCGCGCCCCCTAAGTCCCCATGGGTCTGGTGCTCCAAATTTAAGGAGAACCAGGGGCCACATGGAGGACCCGTACCCAGGAAAGGTGCCTCATTCCTGGGTACGACCACATCCGAGGACCCCCTGGATGATCCAGGGGGCACGGCCCATACATCACAATAGGGGCACGGACCATACGTCCCAATGGAGCCAGCTATAAGGGAAACGTCTTAAGCACCCCTCGCATTGCTAAGTATTGTCCGTGCCCCCTAAGACCCCATGGTCCTGGTGTTCCAGATTTAAGGGGCACGGCCCATACGTCGCAATAGGGGCACGGTCCATACTTCATAAGGGTAACAAGAGAACCAGGGGTAACACGGAGGAACCTTACCCAGGAAAGGTGCTTCGATCCTGGGTACGACATCCACCGAGGTCCCCCTGGAGGATCCAGGAGGGCATGGCCCATACATCACAATAGGGGCACGGACCATACATCCCATTGGAACCAGCTATAAGGGAAACGTCTTAAGCACCCCTCGCATTGCTAAGTATTGTCCGTGCCCCCTAAGACCCCATGGTCCTGGTGTTCCAGATTTAAGGGGCACGGCCCATACGTCGCAATAGGGGCACGGTCCATACTTCATAAGGGTAACAAGAGAACCAGGGGTAACACGGAGGAACCTTACCCAGGAAAGGTGCTTCGATCCTGGGTACGACATCCACCGAGGTCCCCCTGGAGGATCCAGGAGGGCATGGCCCATACATCACAATAGGGGCACGGACCATACATCCCATTGGAACCAGCTATAAGGGAAACGTCTTAAGCACCCCTCGCATTGCTAAGTATTGTCCGTGCCCCCTAAGACCCCATGGTCCTGGTGTTCCAGATTTAAGGGGCACGGCCCATACGTCGCAATAGGGGCACGGTCCATACTTCATAAGGGTAACAAGAGAACCAGGGGTAACACGGAGGAACCTTACCCAGGAAAGGTGCTTCGATCCTGGGTACGACATCCACCGAGGTCCCCCTGGAGGATCCAGGAGGGCATGGCCCATACATCACAATAGGGGCACGGACCATACATCCCATTGGAACCAGCTATAAGGGAAACGTCTTAAGCACCCCTCGCATTGCCATGTATTGTCCGTGCCCCCACGATCCCACGGGTCTGGTGCTCCAAATTTAAGGAGAACCAGGGGTCACATGGAGGACCCGTACCCAGGAAAGGTGCCTCATTCCTGGGTACGACAACGTCCGAGGACCCCCTGGATGATCCAGGGGGCACGGCCCATATATCACAATAGGGGCACGGACCATACGTCCCATTGGAACCAGCTATAAGGGAAATAGGACGACCAGGGTCTCTTGGAAGACCCGTACCCAGGAAAGGTGCCTCATTCCTGGGTACGGCCACGTCCGAGGTCCCCCTGGAGGATCCAGGAGGGGCACGGACCATACATCACAATAGGGACATGGCTCATACGTCAAATTACACCATCAATGTGTATTGTCCGTGCCCGTCTCGTGCCTTGCGATGCCCCCATCCGTGCCCCTCTGGTACCGTTCTATGCCCGGGGCATAGAACGGTAGCACATGGGCACGAACAATACTTTTAAAGGGAAACATCAATTTGTATTGACTGTGTCCGTCTCGTGCCTTGCAATGCCCCCATCCGTGCCCCTCTGGTACCGTTCTATGCCCGGGGCATAAACCGGTACCACATGGGCACGAACAATACTTTTAAAGGGAAACATCAATTTGTATTGTCCGTGCCCGTCTTGTGCCTTGCAATGCCCCAATCCGTGCCCCTCTGGTACCGTTCTATGCCCGGGGCATAGAACGGCACCACATGGGCACGGTCATGGGCCGCGAACGGCACCAGACGGGCACGGCCAATACGTATCAAGGGAAACGTCAATAAGTATTGGTCGTGCCCGTCTCGTGCCTTACGATGCCCTCATCCGTGCCCCTCTGGTACCGTTCTATGCCCCAGGCACAGAACGGTACCAGAGGGGCACGGATTGGGGAATCGTAAGGCACGAGATGGGCACGGACTATACAAATTGACGTTTCCATTTAAAAGTATTGTTCGTGCTCATGTGATACCGTTATATGCCCCGGGCATAGAACGGTACCAAAGGGACATGGCCAATACGTTCCAAACGTACCATAAGGGAACGAGGGTGGCGCCCCACATGTATGGGCCGTGCCCCTTCGGTACGCCACCTGGTGTCTGATGTCGGTATTGCACCCAAAATATCTCGGCCCCCGTAGGGGCTAAAGACGCGGGGTTTCGACCAGCGTGTTAAGGGAACCGCGCGGAAGCCGGCTGAGGGGTCGGCTAAGCTCTGGCCAGCAGGGCGGCGACGTTGCGGAGGGGGGAACTTGCAATACATGGGTGTAGGGCCGTGCCCGCATCGACTTGTATTGCGAGTGCCCTTTGCGCTCCGTCGTGGTGACCGTTGGGGCCGTAGTATCCCACGGGAAAGGGTCCTCACGCGAGAAGCGCTCCTGGATTGCAGTTTAGATGTATCTCTGATATCAGCCAATCAGTTTGAGGAGCTAAGGACCGCCGCTAACGGTGTTAACAGGCAAATACCCTTCTGGAAATGTGCTATTTAACTGCGAGGCCTCGCGGAGAAAGGTACATCCCTGACAGCTATAGCCATGGTTCACATGCAGATTGGCAAAATGTCACTATACCACCTGGTATACGTGTCTAAACTTGACTCTCTCCAATTTTTGGTTGGCCAAGATTTTATTAATCGCTTCGACGCGATTATAAATTATGGTGATCAGACATTGTGGGCCACAGTGAGCGATCCACTGCCGTTCGAGGTGCCTCCACAAGGTCACTGTCTGACGGCAGGTACCACTGAGGTCACAAGGGATTCCCTAGCCAAGAGCACGAGCCCGGTAAGTGAACCTTCAAATACAGGTGAGACAGAGGGGACTCAACAGTTGGACCGGACTCTGGCCCATCACGAGGACCTCCTCTGTGAGCTGACACATGTAGCACTCACTGAACACTACCTACCACAGGTAGAAGACGGTGTGGAGATCCGAGGATCCCACGCCAAGGACGTTGTACTGTCCTCTGGGACAGGTAATTCGGCTATCAGCCAAGCTTTCGATGGAACCTTGGTTCAAGAGCATTTGTGTCTAGAACTACTCAGAGATGACATAGTTCTTACAGACTCAAAGAGCACCTCTTCAGTCATGAAGTGGGAAGACACACACTACAACGACAGTGACCCGTCGCAGTCTGACCAGTCAGACACGCTTGCGACTACGCCGACAGTTGTGACACGCCTGAATTATGCAGAAAGAGGTAAACGTACAGAGATACGTTGGCCGAAACCTATAAGATTCCTGTACAAGGCTCCCAATAAACTATGCAAACAGTTTAGACTAAACGATGGCATCCTAACTCGTGCCCATGGACGGACGTCCACACCTGTGTGCGTGGTCCCCCATGACCACAGGGGGGTGATGTTAGGTCATGCCCATGTCAAAGACAAATATTTCAATAACCCAACAAACGACAAAGATCTCGCAATCTCACAGACTTCATGGGAAAATAAGGTTGTCCAAGCTGTAGGGATATAGCACCCTCATGTCCGTATGGGATGTGGGTCTCTCCACATCTCTCTGAAACTCTCAGTGTTACACCTTCTTGAAGCCCTCAAGGAGACGAGTGGACACTTTTATTTTTAACAATTATTATGAATTAATGGACACTAATTAATCAGATTGAACTTTCTTATTAATATGTGTTAATTCAGAATTGATCTACAGTATATTTTTGTCATTTAATGATGATTTTACTAAGCTGGTATATTTTAAATATGCCAAAGTTAAGAGAACATCTCAGAATGATCTTGCTCTAAACTGTCTGCTCTGTGCAGACTAACTGTCTTAAAGTTGACTGAACAATCCGTCGTATTTGTTTTGAAGTGTTTTTGGAGCGAAGGAAAAGTTCCAGACATAATTTGCTTTCTGTCTCCCGTCCTTTCTAAAAACAATGAATCTGTTCTCAAAACAAATTACATGACTTGTTCACATGCACCTGCATACTCTGACGTATGTGTTCTGTGTATTGTCTACCCTATCATCTGTCACTCAAACTCACTCACTTGCAAAGTCACACCCTCTCTAGGGGTACGACAACCAATCAGTAGGAAGTATGTGACTAAGTCACACCCCCTTCTTAAGGGACACTTCCTGTTGATTCTTTAGTGCTTTGGAGAGAACTAACTCGCAACTGGTTTCTCTCCTCTGGGAAAGCTGGAGACGTTCCGGTCAGTGTGTCAACTAGACCTACGTTTCAGCTGGAGTTACAGTAAAGCTTACTGTAACCCACTCACTCATTTCTGAAAGAATTTGTTTTCTGAAGTTTTACTTTGAAAGTTCAGCCAGTGCGATTGGGGCCTGTTCCTGCCGGTGAAAGCGTGCTCCCGGTTCGTCTGATCCAGCCATACACGCACGAAGTCGACTGGACCTGAGCGGGACCACACAGCCCGTTAGTGTCCACAAACTTCTCAGCCCTCACCTCCTCTAGACGTCTCGTCACCAGGTAAAGAGGCTTGTTTGTATGTTGCACGTGTCGGAAGTACAGCTGGACCTGTATGGGAAAGGCTGCCATCTTGGTTGGTTCAAAATAATCAACTCCAGTTAACTTAGCTTTCATCTTCTTCCTCCTATTTCTTATTTTCCATAAGCTTTTAATCTGTCAAGTAATGTGCCAACAGTTTATGTTCCTGCCTGTTTGTTTTAATTTGAATTCTTGTCAACGTAGTTATTAAATCAGAGCTAATATCGATACAAATGTTTAATGTAATTTTTGTGATAGTTTCAATAAAAGGTCTATTTTCTGGTAGACCAACATAAGTTGAAGTCTCTCGTGAAATTACATTTCTGGCTAATCACATCACAGATTTATTGATTTATTCTGAAAAAGTTGAGACCCCGTGAATTGGTGGCATGTTTGTGCAGATAAAAGTCTGCTCAGACCTGCGCATCCAAACTATAGGTAAGTCAGTAAACTGACCTCGTAAGTGTTTGATTACACAAACGCCCTATAGATTTGTTACAAGAGAGATGAAGAAGAAGAGTCAGAGAATGTGTTGTTGTTAGCAGGCAGCTAGCAGTGTGTTCGCTCGTGTGTGTACCGTGTTTTCTTTTGAGGCGTGAGCTACAGCCTCGGTAATAGCAGCTCTTCCCTGTTTCTGAATAAACCCCGTTTGGCTGGACTCCGTCTGCAGTGTTGGCGTCATTACATTGGTAATGACGGGGTATTTGATCAAAGCATGGCCTTCAGTAAGGATTATTAAAGAATGCAATACAAGAAAAAAATGTAAGAAAAACACTGTCCATTAAAGTTTTTAAAATATAGATTCAAGTAAGGTTATTATTCATTGAAATGAATACGACAGGTAAATGGCATAAAGACAGGCTGCTTTCAGATCAAAACTTTCATGACATTAGAGGGCCTCCAAGGTACTAGAAAATGTAAGTTATAAAAAATAACAGTAGTGCATAAAACACATTATCATTGTAAAACAATAAGTGTTTTAAAGTGAAGATAAATATACCCTGATGCATGCTCAAGATGCATGCTGAAAATAAATATATATTTTTATATATATTTATTTTTTTACTTAAATTGTGTTGCCCATCTTTGAATGGAATACTAGACAACTTTAACATAAAATGCATGAACAGTAATTCACTCAAAGTGCCATTAAGTGTGATGATCCATGTGCTGCTGCAATGAATCAAAATGAGACACAGAAAGATTTTCATTTACTTTAATTAATTAAGCCAGAATAGTAGAGTTAGCAACTTCCTAAAATTAGATATTGCATGTACATTACACGTTGGATCCAGGACAGTGGCCACATACTGAGAGATTTTTTTGAAAGAACAGACTGGCAGGTTTTCAGATAAGCTGCTGAAAATGGAGGATCGCTTGATCTTGACCAATACACATCCTCAGTACAGTACTGGGGTACTAGTTCATGCACTGACACCGTCTCCACCACAAGATATGTTAAAAGCTACCCCAACAGAAAACCTTGGCTGAATGCAGAGGTTCGCACCCTACTGGCAGCCAGGAACACTGCCTTCAGTTCTGGAAACTCAGAGGAACTGATAAGGACTAGGATAGAGCTGGTTGCTGGCATTAAGAGGGCCAAGGCCACATATGCACAGAGGATCGAGGGTCAGTTCACCTCACAAGACCCACAGAGCATGTGGAGGTGCATTAAATGCATAACAGATTACTGTATAAAGGCAGGAGCGAACAATGCCCCAAAGACCCATCTCTGCCTGATGCCCTCAACAAGATCTATGCACGCTTTGAAGACCCAAACAGACCACCCAGCACCAGACTCCCCTCACCACTGGATGAAGAGCATCTCAGCGTGACCGCAGCAGAAGTAAGGAGTGCTTTCAGGAGGATCAACCCTCACAAGGCAACCGGCCCAGACAACATCCCCGGGAAAGTGTTGAAAGAATGTGCCGATCAGCTCTGCAATGTGCTGACCGACATCTTTAACACCTCACTTGCCCCGGAGACAGTTCCCACCTGCCTTAAGATCGCCACCATCATCCCAGTTCCAAGAAGCTCTACAGTGACTGGTCTGAATGACTATCGGCCAGTGGCCCTCACCCAGATAGTTGCCAAATGCTTAGAAAAACTGGTCATGACCCACATCAAAACAACCATCAACATCAACAAGGACCCTCATCAGTAGGCATACCGCGAGAACCAATTAAAAGAGGATGCCATCTCTTCTTTGGTCCACACTGCTCTCACCCACCTGGAACAGAAGGACTCATACGTCCGTATGCTCTTTGTGGACTTCACATCTGCCTTCAACACCATGATCCCCCAAACTCTGATAGACAAACTATTCACACTTGGACTAAGCCCCTCCATTTGTAACTGGGTCCTAGACTTCTTAACAAACAGACCACAGTCCGTGAGGATCCACAACTTCTCCTCCTCCACCATAACCCTCAGCACTGGCTCTCCTCAAGGATGTGTGTTGAGCCCTCTTCTGTTCACTCTGCTCACATATGATTGTGCAGCCACCCATCCAGGCTGTCATATTGTAAAGTTTGCAGATGATACAGCTGTGGTGGGATGCATCACAAACAATGAGTCCAGCTACAGGCAGGAGGTGGAACACCTGGAGAGCTGGTGCAAAGAGAATAACCTTCACATCAATGTGAAGAAGACAAAGGAGATGATTGTGGACTTCAGAAGGAACAAACAACCCACACCCCACTGAACATAAGAGGATCTGCAGTGGAAGTGGTCTCCAGCTACAAGTACTTGGGTGTACACATGAATGATAACCTCAGCTGGAGCAACAACACCACCAGCCTGATCAAGAAAGGTCATCAGAGACTCTACTTCCTCAGACGGCTGAGACGAGCTGGTCTGAGTAGCCCAGTCCTCACCTCCTTCTACAGGTGTGCAGTGGAGAGCATCCTGTGCTCCAGCATCAACGTGTGGCATGGAGGCTGCACAGCTGCAGAAAGAAAAGCTTTGCAGAGAGTGGTGAAGGCTGCACAGAAGATGTTGGAGTCAGTCTCCCCACCATCACAGACATCTACACCTCCAGATGCAGGAAGAGAGCCACCTGCATCATGAAGGACCCCACTCACCCAGCACACACACTTTGCCCCACTCCCCTCAGGAAGGAGGTTGAGGAGCATTAAGTGTAGAACCACTAGACTGAGGAACAGCTTCTACCCTGAGGCTGTTAGACTCATGAATCTCTAACCAGAATAATCACTGTGAAATCACATCATGTTGCTGCTGATCTGTTTCATGTTGCTGCTGATCTGTTTCATGTTGCTGCTGATCTGTTTCATGTTGCTGCTGATCTGTTTCATGTTGCTGCTGATCTGTTTCATGTTGCTGTTGATCTGTTTCATGTTGCTGCTGATCTGTTTCATGTTGCTGCTGATCTGTTTCATGTTGCTGCTGATCTGTTTCATGTTGCTGCTGATCTGTTTCATGTTGCTGCTGATCTGTTTCATGTTGCTGCTGATCTGTTTCATGTTGCTGTTGATCTGTTTCATGTTGCTGCTGATCTGTTTCATGTTGCTGTTGATCTGTTTCATGTTGCTGTTGATCTGTTTCATGTTGCTGATGATCTGTTTCATGTTGCTGTTGATCTGTTTCATGTTGCTGCTGATCTGTTTCATGTTGCTGTGTTCATTTGTGCCCATCTGCTCATCAGCATGTTTGTGCTGCTGTTTGGAGTAAAGTTTTCTATGATATTAGTGCTTAGTGTATTTTTAGTTGATGTCATTCTTAGTTCATATCTTAGATCTTATTACTGCTCTTCTTTTACATTTTATTGTTGGATGAAACTGGGACCCTGTGTACATAATCTCATTTCATCACATGTACCACATGTGGTGCGAATGACAATACAATAAAGATTCTCTTACTCTGACATTCTTAAGAGGTCTACAATACAAAGCCTAGATTCATTTAAGCCTTATTTAAGAAAAAATAAAACACAAAAAAGCTATTATTTCATGTGTGTATTTCTTGTGCGGACAGTTGTCTCAGTCACCAAAGTTATGTGTGCATCATTTCCTTTGCACACTCAATCAGGTGGTGTTAGGTGTGTGTGTGTGCTGTGTACGTCTGTGTGTGTGTTTATCCTTCCTCCAGTCCACAAAGACAAACAAGAATGAGGAACTCGTGGCCAGTCAGCGTCTGATTCAGTTCCCAGAGAACATCTGGGGTCATCATCTACCGGTGTCTCATACCTGACCCATTCTCTTTATGACCTCCTGCTGTGTGACTTATAGTGCGCTGAGTTTAAAAGTAGCATATCTGCTTGAATGGATGCAACACATGAAAACAGGAAAATTTTCCAATCTGTTTTTAAGTTTTGATCTGAAAAATAAAGATCCCTTTAAGGTTGAAAAATGGGGTAGAGATGAAAGAAGTGTTCTTGACACACAAATTGTGGTTTTCTTTATCTTAGCTTCTCCTGCAACAGCTAGTTGGACATCTCCTTTTCCCTAAGCTCCTTGTCTTCCTTTATTTGTGCATACGGGAGACGTTGTGACCGTAATTTCAATTTAAAACACATGAGGGTGGAAATCCTAGCCCATGCTGCTCTTTAATGGGCCGTCATGGGATTGGAGTATGCAGAGAATGATTGAATTTTGTGAGAAGGCCAGGAACGATCAAGTCTCGCCTGTAGTTATGCAATCGACCATTCCCCGCTCCCAATGCAACGTCTGGTAAAACTAGTACAGTTTAAGGAGGAGGAGGGGAAGGACTAAAGGCTGGAAACATCAGCGTCTGGACCAAAAGAAAAAAAAAAAAGCTGTTTTCTGTCTCAAGTCCTCATAAAAAGGAAATCCAAAGGAGACCCGATGTGTGAAATCAAAAGCAAACGCTTAGTGACATTGATTTTAACTGTTGTAAGTGAATCTTTTCACATCGACATGCATGACATCTTATATTTCCTTCTTGATGGAGACATATGGACCACAGTTAGCCATACTGTTTTATTCATTTGGTTGTGTCATGTCTGTTTCTTAGGCTTAAAGATAAAAACTCATCTTTGTTGTGATCTTTAACACCCTTTGTGTTCCTCCTGATAAAATACATCCTGTCAGTTAAGCAAAAGGATTTACTTTTCCCGTTAAGTCCATTATAATCAAATCGACTGGACCCCTATTTTTTTCTTTCTTCACAACAAGTCATAAAGTAATCAAAAGTTAAAAGCAAACACTCAAGAAGGCACTTAGCAAAAAAGAAAAGCTTTTATGATAAAACATTCATATACAGTTCTGTGCAGCAGACAGGTAATCTTTGAGAATGATAGGGTTGTCTTGTGGTCAGTTTTGTATAATAAAGCTCAGGAGCCATACAGATAAATTCTCCTAACACACACACACACACACACACACGCACACACGCACGCACGCACACACACACACACACCTCTGTCCACTTCTCTTCCATCAGATAATTCAGCCAGAACAACTAATACAGGATTGTATTTCTTCAGTGTTGTGAAGTATGCTTTAAAAGCTATTGGACGCTGAAACAACTTAGAGTTTATTACATTGACAGGCTGAAGACAGCGGACTGTTGTAGACCCACACACAACACACACACACACACACACACACACACACACACACACACACACACACACATTTTTATATGTTTACTCAGACATTGTGCTGATTTTCATTCATATATGCAACCTAACCCAGACAATAACTCCTGGCCATCACTAGTACAAATTTGCTGGTTTTATTTAAAATACCGGTAGTATTTTTTTGTTTGTTTGTTTCAGCTGCTCCCTTCTTCTGTGGAACACTGGATTAGCCATCTACCCTCAGTAAAATCCTCGAGGGGTCATGGGAGTTTGCTGATCCAGTCTACATGTGTTTGTGGACTTGGAGAAGGCATTCAACCGTGTTCATCGAGGTACACTGTGGGGGGGTGATCCGTGAGTATGGGATTGGGGGCCAGCTACAGGCTGTTCAGTCCCTATACAAGCGGTGTGAGAGTTTGGTTCGCATTGCTGGTAGTAAGTTAGACCCCTTCAGGATGGGAATTGGACTCCGCCATTGCTGCTTGTTGTCACCAATTCTGTTCATATTCTTTATGGACAAAATTTCTCTGTGCAGCCGGGAGGCAGAGGGAGTCCATTTCTGTGACCTCAGGATTCCTTCTCTACTCTTTGCAGATGCTGTGGTCCTGCTGGCGTCATCATGTTCCTAGAACAACTGGCCGAGGTGGAGGAGTAGCCTCTATTTTTCAGTCAGGATTATTGATTAATGCCAAATCAGTTATTAGTTATGATTCTTTTGAATTGCTGTCCCTCAGTCTTTCTCATCCAACATGGAAATCAGAAAAGCCACTTTTACTAGTTGTTATATATCATCCACCAGGCGCTTACTCTGTTTTTGTCCGAATTCTCAGAATTCTTAACTGACTTACTACAAACCGGATTCCAAAAAAGTTGGGACACTAAACAAATTGTGAATAAAAACGGAATGCAATGATGTGGAGGTGCCAACATCTAATATTTTATTCAGAATAGAACACAAATCACAGTTCAAAAGTTTAAACTGAGAGAATGTATCATTTTAAGGGAAAAAGGCGCTTACCAATACTCTGTTTTTGTCCGAATTCTCCTAATTCTTAACTGACTTACTACAAGTACTAAATACTGATAAAGTCAATAATGGGTGATTTCAATATTCATGTAGATGTTGATATTGATAGCTTAAGCATAGCTTTTAATAATTCAATAGAGTCATTTGGCTTTACCCAAAATGTCCGCACATCTACTCATTCTTATCATCATACCCTTGACTTAGTTCTGACCTATGGCATAGAGATTAAGGACTTAGTAATAGTTCCTCAAAATCCTATTCTGTCTGACCATTTTTAATAACATTTGAGTTTATATTAAATGGCTACACAGTCACTGAGAGTACATTTCTTCTTAGCAGGTGTGTAGGGATGGCACCCTCTGTTGGTCAGTCCCCATCCCTACACCTTCTGGTTTCCCTGTCTACGTGTCCAGGTGTTTGCAATTTAGTTTAATTACTGTGTGCGTATGTGTGTGTATAACTCTGTGTCCTGGTGTTTTTGATTGTCCTGGCATTGTCTCCCGTTGTCTCTGTCTCCCGAGTTCCTTGCGATTATCTGTATATGTAAGTTTGCTGCCCTGTCAGGTATTTATGTTCTTTATATTAAATAGTTTTACTTTACCTGCAGAGTCGTCTTGCTACCTGCATCCTTGTGTCTAAACCACACCAGAACGTGACAGAATGCCAGGACCATTCGAAGACCCAGTGGGCTGCCCATCCTCAGCTGTGCTCACCCCGGAGGATGAGCAGCGGCTCCACAGTGTCTCTTGGGCACTGTTTTGTATAGTATGCATCTCCAACAACATTCAGGCAAGATGGGTCGCAACACAGGATGTTTTGGGTGAATTCCTTCGGCTGCCAGGACTAATCCAGTACCCGAAGATGGCAAAGCTCCTCGATATGGCGCTGGAGGAGCAACGGGTACTGAATATCATCCACCGGTCTGCTGATCCCCAGTCCAAATTCCCTGCGTCGCCTTCAGATTGTTCTTTGCCTCCTGCTCTGTCACCAGTGATCCTTACAGCTGCAACCCCTGTGGTCACTCCCAAGCCTGCTGCAGTCCCCGTAGTTCTTCCACCTCCTGCAGATAAGGAGTTTGGCGCCAACACAAATACTCAGGAACAGTGGGTTAGAAATTTGTCTAACAGGACCTTGACACAACCTGAGAAAAATGTGCTGGCAATAGGACTAAATTTTGTCATCTCCCCACAAGAAATACCTGTTGTGGAACTAATCACAGCCACAGAATCTGCGATTAGCAATAACAATTGACAGAAACAGAGGCTGAACAACTTCGGATGAAAATATCAGCTACCCTCTCCAGTGCCAAACTGACTCCCTCAAATCTTACATCACAGGAAAGGAAAGCTATAGCATCACTCAGCCAAGACCAAAACATCACCATTTTACCAGCAGACAAAGGAAGATGCACAGTGATACTCAACACATCTGATTACCAGGAGAAAATAACCGCACTACTGAGTGACAGGAACACCTATGAGCACCTGAAGAGGGACCCAACTAATGCCGGTTACCCACTGCACAACTCGAAACGCGCCTGCCGTCCCCTTTTGGCCGCTGGTCACGGTCCCACTGAACCACTGAACACCGTCTGATGACGTACACTAGGGGGCAGCAGAGGGAGGGGTCTCTGGCTTGTTTTCCGGGTTCAGTTGTTGTTTTAACTGCACCTCCGACGGTCTTCGATGAGATTAAAACTTTTTTTTATGTTTGGGGTGATCTACACTGGAGAGGACAGCAGCCTGTCAGCAGCAACTGTAAAAATGCCACGTTTCTTACCGGAGTTTGGTTCCAATTCCTGGAGGCTCGATCCGGTGAGTTTAAAAAGTCCGAAAAAAGTCCCGTTGTGGTTGTGTAATCAGATAGCGAGGCTCTCCCGACTGTTTGCCGGATGCGTCGAGCCGCCAGAGATCAACATTTGGGACGTCTGCGGCTCGACGGCGACGCGCGCGTGCGTGTACAGGCTGCCCCCGCGCCGCTTCGATCACTTGAATCGCGCCGCTTCCTTGTTCGCCGTGACTCCACGCGTCTCCTCCATAAACTTTGAATGTAAACCGGCCGCTTCGGCCGCTCGACAAAGGGGGCAGTGGGTACTAGGCATAACACCTTTAAAAAGAAAGTCACTGATTATCTGCAAAAACTCGAAAAGGAGAAAACAATCAATCGATCATTGTATTATAGATTGTACCCGGGGGAGGCCACTCCCTGTCTGTATGGACTTCCAAAAATACACAAAGAAGATACACCTCTCAGACCCATCGTGAGCAGCATGAACTCAGTGACATACAATGTTGCTAAACATCTGGCTGGTATTTTAGCTCCTCTGGTTGGAAACACACCTCATCATATAAAAAACTCCATTGATTTCACCAACAAAGTTCAACATTTGAAGCTGACCCCGGGAGAAACTCTTGTATCATATGATGTGACTTCTCTGTTCACATGCATACCCATTTCTGAAGCAGTAGAAACCGTCAAAAAACGACTTCTACAGGACAAGGATTTGGACAAAAGGACCAACTTCACCCCAGACCACATCTGCACCCTGCTGGATCTCTGCCTCTCCACCACTTATTTCAAGTTCAATGACAGATTTTACAGACAGAAGCACGGCTGTGCCATGGGATCTCCAGTGTCACCCATTGTTACCAACCTTTACATGGAGGAAGTGGAACAGAGAGCCCTAAACTCATATGAGGGGACAACTCCAAGCCATTGGTTCCGATATGTGGATGATACCTGGGTCATAATCCAAGCCAGGGAGGTGGAAGCATTCACCAGACACATTAACTTGGTTGATGACAACATCAAGTTCACCAGAGAGGATGCTAACGACAATAAGCTGCCTTTTTTGGACTGTTTGGTGCATATGGAGGGAGAGGACAGTCTCAACATTGAAGTTTACAGAAAACCAACCCACACAGACCAATATCTCCTGTTTGACTCTCACCATCCACTGGAGCACAAACTTTCTGTCATCAGAACCTTACAGCATCGGGCAGAACACATCCCCACAAGGACAGAAGGGAAGAAAAAGGAACAGAAACACATCAACAAATCTCTGCAAACATGTGGATATCCCAACTGGGCTTTTGTCAAGTCAGCAAGGAAATCTGCTAAACACAATAATGAACAGAAAAAGGCTAACAGACGAAAAAACATTGTCATTCCTTATGTTGCTGGAGTCTCAGAGAATTTCAGAAGGATTTTCAACAAACACAACATCCCAGTACATTTCAAACCCAGCAGGACTCTCAGACAGAGGCTGGTCCACCCTAAGGACAAAACACCCACACAACAGAGTGGTGTGGTGTACGCAGTCCAGTGCAGCGAGGACTGCCCAGACCGCTACATTGGAGAAACTAAGCAGCCCATCCACAAAAGAATGTCCCAACACAGGAGAGCAACCTCCTCTGGACAAAACTCAGCTGTTCATCTCCACCTCACAGACAAGGGTCACTCTTTTGATACCAGAATGTGCAAATTTTGGACCGAGAGCACAGATGGTTTGAGAGGGGTGTGAAGGAAGCTGTTTATGTTAAGAGAGAAAAACCTTCTCTTAACAGAGGAGGAGGTCTGAGATTTCAACTTTCCAAGACTTATAACTCAGTTTTGGGGTTGATTCCCAGACGTTTTACACCGGATGGGAGCAGAGGTGTCTTGTCTGTGAATCAGACTAACAAAGTTTTTTGAGAAACCTCTGTTGTTGGTTTGTGAGGTGTTTTTTGTCAATCTACATACAGTTGTGTGTCTTCTGTCAGAGACCTCAAGGGAACCCCCTACTGTTAAGGTGTGATCTGTCAATTTACATGTATGTGTTACCTCAGCTTGCAATTTACATATGATGGTGCGTGATTCTTAAGACTGTTATAACTCCACACGCTCACAGTTTGTTTCAGAGAATTGAAAAAGCCCTCTGGATAGAGGTCGAAACGTCTTCTGCAACAAATAAAGTCCAGTTGATCTTGTATTGAACGCCTTTTTGAGTTCCTTCACCAAATACAGCCATTGCTCTCCTACATTGAAAAATATAATCTGCAGTGGTTCTGGCATCTGATTAAAATTCCTCCTGATTGTATATGTTTCAGGTATGTGTTTCTGGCCTTGGCTGGTGAGAGTTTATGAGAGAGGGAAGTAACCTATATCCCATTTATATGTGTTCCACTCAGATGTACAGTATCAGGTTTACCTGGTAAGCGTTCAGTCTTTCAGTTGTGTGGCCTGTATGAAGATAAATCAATTGCAAAAGTTGTCAACAAGCATGCCAAAATATTTGTATGAATTAAACATGATTCGAATGCGAACAATAAGACTCCAAGTGTACCACAATTTTACAAATGTGTACTACAAGTTTCAAAATGGAACCGTTTTTCAAACGTACACATTTCAATTTGCACAAGTAGGAATATTATACGTATACAATTTTTCACATGCACAAATCATCTGTTGCAGTCGAATAAGTCAACATGAGTGTGTACAGATCAGTTTGATGTACACAAAAATCTTGTATGCTTGTGACTATTTTTGACACTGATTTATGTTCATTGAGTTCCACCTATTTTCAGTTCTGTTTTTAGAACCTACTCAGCTGATGTTCCAAGCCAGCTGAATCAGGCTGAAGATTGATGTCAGCAGACTGCTGGCCGTGGATTGGCCGAAGCGTGACATCACTCCTGACAGCATCTCCTTCACAAGAATCAAACCCACCAGTTTTAAAGCCTCACAAATGCATAATATATTTTTGACTTTTACTTTTAAGAAGCATACTGTACTGTATAATACATCCATTAAAACAGAAACACTGTGGCACTTTGGGGAAGTAAAAACATTTCAGTACTTGTTGGCTGACAGCAGATTTTAGGTGGAGCTAGACCAAAGGAAACAGAAATCCCCGAGGGGCCGGGTGGGTCTGGATCCACCAACTTTGGGAAAACAAAGACGATAGTTACCAATCAGCCTAACATGCATGTTTTTGGTCTGTGAAAGGAAACCATAGTACCTGGAGAAAATCCACCCATGCATGGACAGAACATTCAAACTCCACCCAGAAAGGCCCCCCCGGATTTGAACCGACGACCTGTTCGCTGAAAGGCAGCAGCTCTACCAAATGTTCCACCATGCCGCCAAAAGTGTATCCATCATTTATATTGGTAAAATAATGCATTTATGCCCTTTTGAGGTTTTTAATTTCGATGGGACCTTTCTGGTTAAACAAAGGTTAAATAAAAAATAAAATAAACTTTGGCATAAAAGGCTGTGGACAATATGCAGTCCTTAAAACAAAGAAGATCGAGCATGAAGGAATGCTAGCCTGTATAAATAAAGGTTGAATGAATGAATGAAAAAAAATCCTACTGGTAGTTAAAGGAGACCAAATATTGGTTTTATAAATTTTTATGGGATGTCTGTGGGCTATCCAGACCATGTTCATTCAATTTATATATTTTTTTACAAATAAAATGGTATGCTATGGTATTTAATGCACAAAATAATTCTTAGATAATAAAATATCCCCTTTCTAGTTGTGCGTTTTCTCACTTCCGTTCTGAACAGGCTGTTTATGATAAGGCCACGCCCTTCAAAAATCTGTTTACATTAACTCCGCCCTCCAAAGGGGACCCTGAGTCAGACCCAGAGGCAGACGCCATTTTGGGAAGGGCAAATGAGGCACTGACGCGTCGCGTAGGCCGCTGAGAAACATCCATAAGTTCACCCTCCATGTTAAAAACTCTTCGTTTGACTCTTCGAAAACAAGCAATAAGGCTGCAGAGTAACACACTGGCTGCTAACTGCTATACACGCTCTCTCTAGCGGGGACCGCTTTTTTCACGGACCACATCCGGCGCGGACCGGATATGGTCCGCGAGCAGTCGTCCGGTTGATTTAAGAGCCCGTAAATAAGTTTTTTCGTTGATAGATAATTAGTTATTAGCGGTACTGCATTTTAACAACAACGAAACATCGAACTCTAGTAGCCATTGTGCTGACATGAACTCAGGAAAAAAAAACGTGACGTCTTTTATACTGAAGTGGGTGGAGCATCACCAGGGGTTGCTAGGTGAGGGGCTGGACTCAGGTTGGGGTGGGTTGTCCTGCGGCTTGTGACATCACAAGCCGCAGGATTTGAAAACGAGACATTTATATCACTGAAAAATAAATATACTTAGAGTAAATAAACCACTGGGTGCATTTTTTTGGTCCTAGGACAGTTTTTTTAAGAAATACATACCCAAAGTTGAGTAAAAAAAACATTAAAAAGTGAATTTTGCATCTGTGGTCCCCTTTAAATACTTGAAGGGCAGAGGTGCTCATAAAGTTCAGTGTTGGTGTAAATGTTCATACTTTTATACTACTATTAAAAAACTCAGGACAGTGTTACACTTTTACTATTTTATGCTTATGTTTATTAAATGTTTTAGTGTTTAGATGGTTACTGTTGCACCGAGGGACTGAGAGAAACGCAATTTCAATCCTGTGTTTGTCCTGTACATATTGCAGTTCTGACAATAAAGTTGACTTTGACTTTGACTTTGAACGTCGATCGCGATCTACCGGTCGATCGCGGAGGCATTACTGGTCGATTGCAGCGTGACATTATTATTTTTTTTTTCCGCAGCGTGACATTAAAAAATTGTCAGCCAATCAAACATCCCGTCACTTGATTGACATACAGGGCAACCAATCAGGTGACGAGCTTTAGGTCACCGTTCATGTGTAAAAACAATGGCGCGAAGGTGAAACGCAGCAAAACATGCAAGCAAAAACAATCATATTTCGGTCTGTTCATGGAAAATATGACATCGACTTCCCACCGAAAAGCCAGCTGAGAAAGAGAAAGGTGGAGGAACTAAAACAGACAGCAGCAACTTCAAAAGTGAAACACCGCCACCTAGGCATCGTCCCGGGTGAGTGACGCTGTGATGTTTCTCTGCACGCTTAAGAAACATACTGGTTGGGAGTTGATGTTGCTTTATTATTCAAATCATACGAGACACTTTTCATACAGCATAACCTCCTTGACTACTCTCCGTTCTCTGCACGTTTCCCTGTCCCGCAGCGCGCGCGTTTGCGTCACACACTTTTGCGGCACGTTCACGGACAGTCTGTACAATAAAAGCATAAGCACCGCTGTGTAGCGTGTGAAGAAGGAGAAACGAACTGATCTGCAAGCAGTTGTCTTTAATCCTTCGAGCGTCAAAACCAGAAACAGAATGAATGAATTTACACACGAACACTTCTTCTTCTTCACCTGGTAAAACCTGGGGAGCACCTCGCTGGCTCCTCCTACTGGGTGAGAGAGAGATGAGGCCATATACCTCACCAACACACCACACAGCCCCCCCCCCCGAACACCCAGAAGGGCAAATACAAAACATATCAGTCTCTCACAGGGGGCCTAATCAACCTGCCGAACCGACTGCGTCGACTCGGGGGCGGAGAAACAGCTGGCACCCGTGCAGGAACAACATTTTGTGCCACAGGGGGAGGAACACAGTTGGGGGGAGAAAACGGAAGATGGGGTCGAGCAGGAGGGCGGCCGCGTCTAGGAACCTGAGCCGGCAACACCTCTTCATCAACCAACACATAGGCTGGCTTCAGGCGGTCCACTGTAACCAGCTCTCTACGCCCACCCATGTCTAAAACAAAACTTTTCGCGCCCCTTTCGAGCACCCGAAACGGCCCGTCATACGGAGGCTGGAGGGGCGAACGGTGGGCGTCACGTCGCACAAAAACAAAACGGGCAGACTGGAGTGCTGTGGGCACAAACGCCTGCGGGAAACAATGGTGCACAGGACCCGGAACCAAAAGACTACTCTGCGAATAGGGGTCCACCGCTTCGGGGAACCGTGGAGCGGCAGCGTCTAACAAAAACTCCCCTGGGATTCGTAAAGGCTGACCAAAAACCAACTCGGCTGATGAAGCGTTGAGGTCCTCCTTAGGAGCTGATCGCAACCCAAGCAGCACCCACGGCAAACGCTCCACCCAGCCAACGTCTGTTAGCGCAGCACGTAACGCCGCCTTAAGAGACCGATGGAAACGTTCAACCAACCCGTTAGCCTGAGGGTGGTAGGCGGTAGTGCGATGCACCTGCACCCCCAAGGAGCGCGCCATCTCGGACCAGAGCCCTGAAATAAACTGGGGACCTCTGTCTGAAGTGATGTCCGAGGGCACACCAAAACGGGCAACCCA
>JBBPBX010042822.1:1965-19182 GCA_038048925.1 Garcialebias charrua | reverse complement strand
TATATATCTGAAATGTGGCTGAAATGGAAGAACAAACCTAAATTAGCAGAAGAAAGCAGAAAGAACACATATTACGGTTTAAATAAGCAGAAATGAGCTCAAAAATTAGGGAATGGCTATAAAAAATAGCTGCAATTAGCAAAAAACTGCTGAAAAGGCAGAAAGAAGCTTAAAGTACTGGAAGTAAGTGGAAAGAACTGAAATAAGCTCAAACAATGTGGTATTAGCTGAAAAGCTAAAGCTAGCCTTAAAACAGCTAAATAGTAGAAGAAAGAGCAGAAAAGGTTGGAACTATCTGAATGGACAAGCTGAAATTAGCATAAAGAAGTTAATTAGTATGAAAGTAGCAGAAAATGATTTTTCTCCGCAGGGTGTCTGGACTCTCCCTTATGGTACGTCCACACCGAATGGCTTTTCAACGGCAAAAAAGCTCGTCACGCACGCAAGTGGACGCACTGGACCCAGTGGTGTCCAGACTGGAATGGGAAGCTGTGGCGGCGGGGTGGGGGAGGAGCTAGCAGAGCTACTTGCTAAACGTGAAAAGTTCACAATTCAAAACTTACCCAATATCCTGACTTCCTCATTGGCACTCCGCCAGGCAAGCTCCTTTTTATTTCTCCTCCATACTTGAACACGACTTTGCGGGTTATTTCCGTGTCTCACAAACAATACGTCACACAGTTGCGCAATACCCGTCCCCTCGTCTCCCCCCGACTCTCCCTGATTGGTTGACACACGCGTTCACGAGTTTGAACGGTGAAATCATCAACATTTTCAAGGCATGCTTTGGAGGCTGCCGCGGGTTCACGTGCATGGAAAACGCTCAAATGCCACTTCCAAAACGCTCAACACGCACGTGACATGACGCCCGACGCCAAGAGTCCCCCATTGACTTTGCATGTAAACTGGACGCTCCTGCAGTTGAAAAGCCGTTCGGTGTGGATGCACCATTAGAGATAGGGTGAGAAGCTCAGTCATCCGGGAGGGACTCGGAGTAGAGCCGCTGCTTCTCCACATCGAGAGGAGCCAGTTGAGGTGGCTCGGGCATCTGGTTAGGATGCCTCCTGGACGCCTCCCTGGTGAGGTGTTCCGGGCATGTCCCACCGGGAGGAGACCCAGAGGAAGACCCAGGACACGCTGGAGGGACTATGTTTCTTGGCTGGCCTGGGAACGCCTTGGGATTCCCCCAGAGGAGCTGCTCCAAGTGGCTGGGGAGAGGGAAGTCTGGGCCTCCCTACTTAGGCTGCTACCCCCGCGACCCGACCTTAATTATGATGAAAAACTAGAATTTATCGGAAAACAGCTGAAACGAGATAAAAATGCTTAAAGGCTAGCAGAAAAGGTTGAACAAGCTTAAAGTAGCAGAAAAAGGCAGAAAGAACACATTTGCCCAAATATGCTGAAAGAAGCAGAAATTAGCACACAAAAAAAGGAAATTATCTGAAAAAAGATTAAATTAGCAAGAAAAAAAACTGCTGAAAAGCAGCTAATAAGGCAGAAAGAAGCTTAAATTACCAAGAGGAAGTGGAGAGCACATTTTTGTTGAATTAGGCTGAAAAAGTTGGAATGTGTGCAAAAAATGTGGAATTAGCCAAAAAGCTAAAATTAGCATAAAACTGCTAAATAGTAGCTGAAATAGCCAAAAGACCTGAAACTTCCAGAAATAAGCTTAAAGGATTGTAACAAGCTGAAATTAGCAGAAATAAGTTAGGAGAACCACAAAAATATTATAGTTAGCAGAAAGAATCTGAAAAGAGCATGAAACAGCTGAAATTACCTGAAAGAAAGTAGCTGATTTATTTTTATTTTGTTTACAAAAGAAATCTGAAAGAAGCTGAAGCAGAACAAAATGTGAAAGGAGCAGTAAAAGGTTGTAAACGGATCTAATGATTTGAAGGATGTAAAATGAGCTTAATTCATTTTCTCTGAGGAAAAAATACCATACCATACCATACCAGCTTTATTTATAGAGCACTTTAAACACCTACAGGACCAAAGTGCTGTACACACAACAAAACAATCAGGTAATAAAATGATTAAAATAAATAAGAGTCACATAATAAAAGTTGAGGAATCATACAATCAGATAAAACAAGCGACTAAAATTATTAAAAGTCAACATCGCAGATGGTGTCATAGGCCAGGGAGAAGAGATGGGTTTTAAGAAGAGATTTAAAAACAGACAGGGAAGAGGCCTGTCTGATGTTCAAGGGAAGGTTGTTCCACAGTTTAGGAGCTGCCACAGCAAAAGCACGGTCTCCTCTGAGCTTGCGTTTTGTCTTTGGGACACTCAGGAGCAGCTGATCACATGACCTGAGGGATCGAGAGGGTGTGTATGGCTGCAGCAACTCGGACAGATAGGGCGGGGCAAGACCATTTTGCGCTTTAAAAGCAAATAAAAGAACTTTAAAATGAATCCTGGAATGTACGGGCAGCCAGTGCAGGGAGGTTAAAACAGGAGTAATGTGGTCAAACTTTCGTGTGCCAGTTAAAAGTCGTGCAGCAGCGTTCTGTACCCTCTGAAGCTGAGAGATACACGAATCACTGATTCCTATATAGAGTGTGTTACAGTAGTCCAGCCGTGTGGTCACAAAGGCGTGAACTACTGTTTCAAAATGCTGCTTGGAAAGAATTGGCTTCACCTTAGCCAGCTTCCTCAGATGGAAAAAACTAGTTTTAACAACTGCTCTGATGAATGAATCTGAAAAATGGCAGAAAAGGTTGAATATTTCAAAAAGCTAAAGTTGCACCAATACCAAAAGTCATAGCAGCCTTCTCCTGAAAGAGCTGAACATTTTGATATGATTTGTTGAAATAGCACAAAAATTGTGGAACAAGAACGATGCTGAAAAATGTTTGGAATAAAAATTGATCAAATTAGTGTGAAAGCTTCCTAAACACTCACACGAGGACAAACACAAGAAATTGTCTCGTTATGAAAATTTGGTTTTGTTTGCAACAGGAACAGTGACAGGCTGGGGAAGGGAGTCCTGTATGCGTCGGTCAACCCTGAATACTTCAGCGCTGCAGAAAGTGAGTGCATTTGTGTTGTGACTATAGTAAAAACCTGTGGATTTAAAGGTCCATAATAACATAAAACCATTTAATTTGTCTGTACAGTGTATGTACCAGATGAGTGGGAAGTGCCCCGGGAGAAGATCACCTTGTCTCGGGAGCTCGGCCAGGGCTCGTTTGGTATGGTGTACGAGGGCATAGCTAAAGGTGTAGTCAAAGACGAGCCGGAGACGCGCGTCGCCGTCAAGACTGTGAACGAGTCTGCCAGCATGAGAGAGAGGATTGAGTTTCTGAATGAAGCCTCGGTCATGAAGGAGTTCAACTGCCACCACGTGGTATGTTCAAACATGCTGCATGCAGCCATCAGAGTACAGTACAGTAGTCAGTTTCAAGCTAAAGTCAGCACGATGACATGCAGCCATCAGGTTGTAGGGTTGGGCATCATTGGAATTTGAGCGATTCCGGTTCCGATTCTTTTCGATTCTCGATTCCGATTCTTTTTGTAGGCGGGGTTAAAAAAAAGACATGTCAATTCAGTTCAGTTTATTTATACTGTACTGTATAGCTCCAAGTCACAACAGAAGTTGTCTCAGGGCACTGAACAAAAAACAATCAAATATAAAAATAATAAGTTAACAGAAACTTTAATATAAAAATAATGGTAACACTATTTATCTGAGGAGACTGCTTTGAGTTTAACTCCATGTTATAAAAGAGCTACAGTAGTTAGCCAGAGTTATTTCAGGATGAAATAATTTGAACTTCTGTTTGAATTTAATGCTATGAACTTTTTCCTTTTTGTTACATTTACTATGAATTTCTCACAGGGCAGATTAGAGCCAACATGGAGGACTCACCAACATATACAGTATTATTATTATTATTCAGTACAAATAATATTGTCCAGTGTCTGATGCTGCAGTCATGTTACTGAGCTCCCACTGATGGGCTAACCTGGTTCCACCACCAGCAGCAGGATCCTCAGACAGAACAGCTGGTGGGATGTCCTGGTATCTGCAGCCCTCTCTCCATTTGTTTCTTCATGGACATGGAGCTGTGAAATTATGTTGTGCCCTTTCCTCAGCAAAACGCTCCTCCAGTGGAGACTTTCTGGACAGACTGCAGGGAGGTTCCTAAACAAACAACAGGTTTATCAGTATTATCAGTAAAAAGAGATTATTAAATCATTTTTAAGACTGAGAATGTGTACAATTATTAGCTCTGTTGTTATTGCCTAACTAACCTATTCAATAATTCTTCAAACTGTGACATTCACTCATAATGGAATGAAAGAGAACATAAACAGAAATTATATAATAATGAAAACTAGAGACATTAAAACATTTTAAAAGACACTGAGAGAACTTTAAATGGATTAAGAATGTTAATAAGTGTTGGATTTGCTTAACTATAGTAGTAATGTGTCTGAGTGCAATGTAAGTGCAATCCATGGCAGGAGTTGAATCCACATCTGAAAAGGGATGCAACCTTTTCACAACATATGCTGTAACTGTTCTGTGTCTCTCTTCATTCAGTTACACTGACGTATTTACCTTGGACAGTCACTGGTGAACACTGTGAAGCCATTTCAGGTCGTCTGTCTAAGAAAAAAATACAAGCTAACGTTAGCATCGTGTTTGTATTTGAGCTGACTTACCGCTTTAAGTGGAGTATAACTTGTTAGCTGCCTTAATGTTGGTATGAGACGTAGTTTATAGTTTATTTATTTACCTGATGGAGCCGAAGAGAACGTAGCGAAAAGTCCGGCGGAGCGTTTTGCAGACGGACCACTGTTACTTCCGGTCGGACACGAAGCGAAAATAAATAATCCAGTGGAGCGCGTTAAAGACGGGACACTTTTTTACTTCTCTCCTTTGCATGATAGAAAATTATTGCAAGTGCTGCACTGACCTGACTGGTCATTTTTATTAAAGTTAAGCCACGCTTTCGATCGCGGATGCACACTTCCGGTGGATTCTTCTTCGGTGTTGGCGGCTACTTCCGGTCGGCTAACTAGCATCGAACATAGGAATCGCCAATTAATATTTTGAAAGATTCCGGGAAAACCGGACAGTTAGTCCCGGTTCCGAACGATTCTCGATTCTCGATGCCCAACCCTATCAGGTTGGTTACGTGTTCTGGGGATATGTGAGTCAGTTTTGTGTTAATTGTTGCAGGTTCGTCTCCTGGGCGTTGTCTCTCAGGGCCAACCCACCCTGGTTATCATGGAGTTGATGACAAGAGGAGACCTGAAGAGTTACTTGCGCTCGCTGCGTCCTAAAGAGGTACAGGAACATTGTCTCACGACTGCACAGAAACCAGGCTGTCACAGTTTCCTCTGGCTGCAGTTTCACATTGTTCTCATCATATTAAAACGGGGGCCCTGGAGGACTCGCCCTGTTTTTCACACACTTTTCCTTTTAAATGAGGCCACGTTCTGTATTGCATGTTTAGATGTGTGTCAAAGGTTGAACTTGAAACAAATTAGGCTTTTTGCTTATAATATGCAGTAGAATGTTGGGCAGCATGACAGCTTAGTGGTTAGCACTGCCTCATAGCAAGAAGGTCCTGGGTTCAAGCCCCAGTTTGGACCTGGGGTCTTTGCGTGGGTTTTATCCAGGTACTCCAGTTTATTCCCAGTCTAAAAAAATAATAATTATGCAGGCTGCCTTCAGGCTCAGGCCCCCCTTGCCAAAGAGATCTGTGATCCCTGTGGAATTTGCCCTGCTAAATAAAGGTTAATAAAAGTGGAGGTGGTGGCGCAGAGGTTAGAGAAGGTGGACCTGTGATCGGAAGATTGCCGGTTCAACTCCTGGTACGGAAAACATCAAAATGTGGGTGGGAATGGTGATGCACCCACACCTGCCTCCACCCTCATCTTCCCAACTCTGGGCCCTTGAGCAAGGCCCTTAACCCCCACCATCTGCTCCCTCGGGCACCCAAGATGGCAGCTCTCTGCTCCACACAGAGGGCTGTGGTAGCTCGGTGGTCTGTGGTTGTGTCATGAAGGGCATCTGACGTAAAAACAATTGCCAAGTCTTTGTGTGACATAGTTCGCTGTGGTGACCCCTGAGGAAGGGAGCAGCCAAGAAAAAAATAAAGGTTAATAAAGCAATTAATGCATAATAACATAATTTAAAGGTTCAGTCTGCAGTTTCTGTAGAACATCAGCACTTAGAAAAAATTTCAACAAGCAAAGCATTCTGATCCCTCCCCCTCAGAGCCATATATGGCTCTGCCCCCTTGTGGTCTGTTGAAATTTGAATTCAAGCTCTGTTTTTATTGGCTGATTCAAATTCAAGCTCGGTTTTTATTGGCTGGTTACAAACTTTGTTTTTATTGGCTGGAAAATGGCGGGTCACTTTTTCTTTTTAGAAATGCTTATTTACCACCTGGAGAAGCAAGGGGACAATATTTTTTTTTAGTTTTTTTCAGAGATTACCTCTCTAACATCAATCTAGTGACAGAGTGAAGAAATATGTTAAAAATATATTGTTAGAAAAGTTACATATAGCAGCTTTAAACAGAAGTGCATGAAAATATAAAGTTGCATTTTGTTGTTTTGTGTTACTGTTCATTAAAGTCTTCATATTTGTCACATACCGTGTTTTTCGCCCTATACTGTATGTCGTTTTTTTGCATAATTTGCAGGCCCTGCGACTTATAAGCCGAAGCAACATATTTAATGATGTTCCCCATATTTATAAACTAATTTTTGTCAGAGATATGACCGTTTTCATTCATTCTGACTGAAAATATTGAACAATCATTTCCAGCTGCTAGATGGCACTCGAGTAGTGTAGCATGTATCATGTGATGGGTAAAAGTGGCTATTAATGACGCAATCGGCTTGCCATAGCCTGCCACCTTCGTCCAGCTCACCTGGAGCAATCATCAAATCAGCTTACCGGTAATTTTGCTGCGCCGCCCTGGTAAAATGCAGCTGATTTGACCATTGAAGTGCATTTCTTAAGTAAAAGTTCAACTGAGACACACCTTTACTATAATGTTGAGCAAACAAATAATTGTTTTTAGGTTTAGGTGGTTATCTTGTTAAATTTTGAAGAAATGCACAGCGAGTCGCCTTCTGCGTGTTCATGTTTCTGCTTATCGGCTTTTGAAATGCAGCTGATTTGACTGTCATATTGCATTTATTAAGAAAAGTTAGATGGAAACACATTTTTACAATAATTTCTAGCAAACACAAAATTCCCTGATGCATGCTCAATAATCCAGGTAGAAAAATCTAAAAAAGCTAAGTCTGGTCCTCTGGACGTTCACAAAACAAAGCAAAAAAGTAGAAACGTTTCATCTTTCAGCCGAAAGACTTCCTCAGTCTGAGCTGCTGTATTCAGCTCAGTCTTATAAATAACACCCTCTCACAGTGTTACACAACCAGTTGGCTGATGACAGCTGAAACCAGCTGCTCACATGATCAAGGAGGACCATCAGCCTAACAATGGATCGTTAGCAACCTGATGGTTGTTTGCTATTCACAGAGGGCTGAGTGATACTAGCAATAACAGCGTTGTAATTTTACAACATTCTACAATTTTTTTGCTTTGTTTTGTTTTGTTTTTTGAATGTCCAGAGGACCAGACTTAGCTTTTTTAGACAAACAAAAAATTGTTTTTTAGTGTCAATCTTGTTAAATTCTCGTTAAAGTCCTCCCGTGTACGCTCCCGCAGCTGCCATTTGGCAGCCAATCGATTTTTGGCACAACACCGGCCAACATTTGAGTTCAGCCCACATTTCCGGGTTGTCAGTGGTGATGCGTAATAAACACGACGCACAACAAACGTGAAGTGTCAGCAGTGACGCATGACAGTTGCGACTTATAGGGCGGCGCGACGCGTACGGTGGAAAATACGGTAATCTAAAGTTCAACACTAAAAGATTCTTATAGGACCCTAATATTAAGATAACAGCTTCAGCAGAGCTTTGTACCTCAGCGTAAAAACAGCATCTTGTTTTTTTGTTTCTTGTCTCTGTGTCTGCAGCAGCAGTTTTCGAGCCTGTCTCTCCCTCCTCTGAAGAAGATGCTGCAGATGGCAGGGCAGATCGCTGACGGCATGGCTTACCTCAACGCCAACAAGTTTGTCCATCGAGATCTGGCTGCCAGGAACTGCATGGTGGCCGAGGACTTCACAGTTAAGATTGGAGGTAAAGCACCCGTCAGCTAAAAAAGAGAAGTCACACAGAAGTGGAAGCGTGTCCCTAGAGAAAGTCGTTTTATACTTTATGGATCCAAACAGCAATTATTCCAAGAACTTAGAACAGAGTATATGCAGGGTCTTGAAAGTTATTAAAAGTTGATAAATCAATTTTGGGAAAATTAAGGGTCTTGAAAAGTATTAAAAAGTCTTGAAAGCGATTTGATGAGGTATTATTTTTTTTGCTGTTATTCTAGCTTTAAATAAATTGACAGCAAAAAGTATGTATGACTAATATTTGTTTTCCTCACCGCGGATGATTCGGAAACCGCTTCGCACAAATTTAGGGTGTCAGGTTACAATAGCCTTTACGGCTAGGCCTATCTTGTGCGCATGCACGGCTGCTTTATCTCCAAGTTGAGTTTGTGTGTTTGAGTAAGTTTCCGCGAGACCGTGAGAACAAAGTCAAAGTCAACTTTATTGTCAGAACTGCAATATGTACAGGGCATACACAGGATTGAAATTGCATTTCTCTCAGTCCCTCGGTGCAACAGTAAACATTTATATAATAATAATAATAATAATCATTTTATTTAAAAGCGCCTTTCATGACACCCAAGGACACTTAACAAACCAACACAGTGAATACAGAGCAAACATTATCAGCGACAAATTGAAATATAAAATACATAAAGGATATAAAATGGAAGATAAAAATACATTTAGTAAAGTTAATGATAAGCTAGTCTAAAGAGATGTGTTTTCAGGGCAGTCTTGAACAGAGAAAGGGAGGTGGTGTTTCGAAGGTCGGGCGGTAGAGCGTTCCAGAGGTGAGGGGCAGAGCAGGTGAAGGCCCTGCTCCCCATGGTGGAGAGGCGGGCAGAGGGTACATGGAGTTGTAGTGAAGAGGAGGACCTGAGAGAGCGTGATGGGATGGAGATTTGTAGGAGGTCAGATAGATAAGGAGGGGCAAGGTTGTGGATAGCTTTGAACGTGAGGAGTAGAATTTTGAAGATGATGCGTGATTTAACCGGGAGCCAGTGGAGCTGCTGCAGGACAGGAGTGATGTGGTTATAGTAGGAGGTTTGAGTGATGACACGGGCAGCTGAGTTCTGGACCATCTGTAACTTGTGGAGAGATTTGTTGGGGAGGCCGTAGAGAAGGGAGTTGCAGTAGTCAATACGGGAAGTCACAAGACTGTGCACCAGGATGGCTGTGGAGCGGGGCGTGAGAGAAGGACGGAGACGGTTAATATTACGGAGGTGGAAATAGGCAGACCGAGTAATATTGTTGATGTGTGAAGTGAAGGAGAGAGTGGTGTCGAGGATGACACCGAGGCTCTTGACCTGAGGGGAGGGGGATAGCAGAGAGTTGTTAAGGGGGACGAGAAGATGTTCTGATTTTGAAATAGAGTTTTTGGTACCGACGAGAATGACTTCTGTTTTGTTGCTGTTTAGTTGAAGGAAATTGTTAGAAAACCAGTGATTTAGCTCGTTGAGACAGTCGGTGAGGATGGAGGGTGGGTGGGTGGAGTTTGGTTTTGATGACAAGTAGAGTTTACTATGTTTGTTTTACTACTAGAATTTAAACACTAAAACCCTGAAACATTTAATAAACATAAGCATAAAATAGTAAAAGTGTAACACAGTCCTGAGTTTTTGCATAGTAGTATAAAAGTATGAAAATTTACACCAACACTAAAACACTAAACATTTAATGAACATAAGCATAAAATGAAATAATAAAAGTGTAATACTGTCCTGAGTTTTTGCATAGTA
This sequence comes from Garcialebias charrua, assembly GCA_038048925.1. Classification (NCBI taxonomy): domain Eukaryota; kingdom Metazoa; phylum Chordata; class Actinopteri; order Cyprinodontiformes; family Rivulidae; genus Garcialebias; species Garcialebias charrua. Next base: position 9,236 of record JBBPBX010042822.1, on the reverse strand, counting down.
GTATAAAAAGTAAATCTATAAAATAAACTGAAGGTTCTAGCATTGACATTTGCAAAGAGTAGCAAAGCAGCATATGAGTTAATGTACACAGTATATGTATGAGGTAGTTGATGTTGGTATAGAGGCAAAGTGGCTGGAGATGCCTGATTTTCAAGAATGGCTGAGGCCTGTCGCCGAGAATAACCGTGTTTATTTCTTATTCGCCATTGTTCAACCAAGTTACTTTAAAATAGCTACGAGTCTTGTTGTAACCTAAGCTATATTTTCTTAAACCTAGTCGTGGTTCAGTTTCTTCTTTTGAACTTTTTTCTTTCCACTGTATCTCAGTTCTGTTGTAGGTTTGAGATTCACAGATTTACAGTACCGGTAATTGAAAACAACAGCAGTTTTGTAAATCAAAGATTTGTTGCTTAATAAAACAAAGTGACGATAAGGTCTTGAATTTATTTTGGAAGGTCTTTAAAAAGTCTTGAAAAGGTATTGAAATTAACTTCATTATTCCTGCATATACCCTGTAGAAAACAAATCTTCTATTTATCTAATGCAGCAGGTGCTTTTATAGAAGTCGTCTTCACTTGTGTTTGGGCTTGCTTGTGTGCCTTTTCTGCGTGTGTAGATTTTGGCATGACCAGAGACATCTATGAGACAGATTACTATCGTAAGGGTGGTAAAGGCTTGCTGCCTGTCCGCTGGATGTCGCCCGAGTCTCTGAAAGACGGCGTTTTCACCACCACCTCTGATGTCTGGTAAGCAGGCTCACTCAAAACACATACACAAACTTGATCTGTGCTTCTTCTGAATGGGATGTCCTGAAAGATGACACCGCTCCTGTTTACCCTCCTGGTTCTCTGCAGGTCATTTGGAGTTGTTTTGTGGGAAATTGCCACTCTGGCAGAGCAGCCTTACCAAGGTCTGTCCAATGAACAAGTTCTACGCTTTGTCATGGAGGGGGGGCTGCTGGAGAAACCACAGAGCTGCCCGGACATGCTGTAAGACACCAGAACACACACGGCACCCTGCAGCAGGGGGCAGGTTCCACTCTCACCGTCCTGTCCAGTGTTTATTCATGTTGTCCTCATTCTGCCAGTTAATTATAAGTGACAACCAGTTACCCACACAGCACAGCAGTAATGCTTTCTATTGAATGTGGCTGCTCACTGCAACCCCAGCCTGTTAGAGCTGCAGTATGGGTTTTGTCTTTTGTGACATTTGTTCTTAATATTTATTTATTATTTATTAACCTTTATTTAACCAGGCAAATCCCATTGAGATCACAGATCTCTTTTGTAAGGGAGACCTGGGCCTGAAGGTAGCCTAACATGCACGTTTTGGGTCTGTGGGAGGAAACTGGAGCACCTGGAGAAAACCCACGCAAGCACGAGAAGAACATGCAAACTACACACAGAACGGCCCCAGGTCCAACTGGGGATTGAACCCAGGACCTTCTTTGCTGTGAGGCAACAGTGCTAACCACTGAGCCGTCGTGCTGCCAATATGAAACAGCGCAGCTTCAAATCAACAACAGATTTGTAAGGATGACGGACAGATTTGACCACCAGTTTGTCCTCTAATCCAAACAGTTTGGAATAATGTTCATGAGCATCTGAGCACATTGTTTTAGATTAATTGCATCTTACTTTAGAAATGTTAGGTAGCCTCACTGGCGGTTACCTAATCTTTAATAGAATGCACATTTTAGAATATAAAGTAGTTTATAAAAATTAAAAAAAGTAGTTTACTTTTATAAATAAACATGCCATGTTTTAAAAAAGCTAAGTCTGGTCCTCTGGACATTCAAAAAAAAAAAAAAAAGCACTTAGCCTATCCTAACACAGTTTTTAAAGATGAAGGAATGAGTTGAATCGTCTCCCTTTCACATAAAGGGAGCTAGCTCCCTTTATGTGAATGGTGCCTGCTAGGGAGGAGGGAGACAATTCAACTCACTCCTTAACTATGTTAGGATGGGCTAAGTGCTTGGTAACTGTACAGTACAATACTGTACATTTATTTATTCATTATAAAAATTATTATTATTTTTTTTTAATGAGATGCATACGGTATTTGTAAGTCCGGAACCTCGTATGTCGATGCGCTCGTAAGTCGAGGACTACCTGTATTGTTGGGTATTTGAACCCCTGAGCAAGAGGCTGTGTACATGTGATTACCTGAGGCATTCACTCAGAGTGACGAATACCCTCCTTCAAGACGTGTGGGTGCTGGGCAGTCGTGCTCAGCTCTGTCAAAGGAAAATGTTAGTCAATGGCAGGAAGTTATCCAGAGATGGCAAGAAGTCTGTCAAAATAAAATTTAAAAATATAAATTGTGAAAATTATTTTAAAAATACATAAATTAGCCGCTCCTGCATATAAACCGCTGGGTACAAAGTGTGAGAAAAAGGTATTATACACCGGCAGTTATGGAATATTTATCTCCAGTTCATCCAGTTCAAATGCTTTTTTCCCCTCCTCTACCTGCTTGTGTGTTTAAGTCCTATCTATTAAGATGGTTTTGCATTACCTGCCAGGTTCTTTGGATGATAGGTCAATTACATCCTCCCCAAACAAAGGTGGGCATATGAACGCTAGCACTAATCCGCTTACAGTGGACCTAAACTTTTTGTCAGCGTTTTTGTGGTTTGACTAACTTTTATAATTCATAAGCGGATTTGTGCTATTTTTATTTAAAATGCAGTACCGCTAATAACTAATTATCTATCAGTAAAAACGAATAAACTTATTACAGGCTCTTATGCTGGCTCCGTAGCTGCTTGTTTTGCCTTTTTCTCCTCCCTCACCGTAAAGAGCAGAGAGGAGGGAGGGTTGGAGGGGGAGCAGAGGGAGAACAGACACGGATCTACCATGTAGCAAATGATGCCGTTGCTTGGGGTCCCAAATCTGCAGGGGTCCGGCCCCGCCGCGCCCCGGCCAGTCACCTACATCACTAACATTGCTAATGCTTGTTAATGTACATTTAACATAAAAATAATTATAGTTACGATGAAAACGATCTTAAAAACACAATACAAAAACCGGTCGATTTCTGTATTCCCCTACTAAAAATGGACTATTCCATCTTGACATCTTCCGGGTCAGAGGTGAACTCAGGGGCTAATTCTGTGGCTAGCTGCTTGTGCTGGGTACTTGGATAAATCCGCAGAGAACCCCGCTGTTTCAAGCCAAATTAACGCGGCCGGAGGATTTTATTGTGTGTTTTGTGTCGACCATTCGACGGTGAGTCGTTAGTTTTATGTATTTTAGTTACTTTTCATTAAATCTGTTGACATCTTCCGGGTCAGAGGTGAACTGGACGCTAACTCTGTGTCCAGCTGGTTGTGCTGGGTTACTAATGGATAAATCCGCAGAGAACCCCGCTGTTTCAAGCCAAATTAACGCGGCCGGAGGATTTTATTGTGTGTTTTGTGTCGACCATTCGACGGTGAGTCGTTAGTTTTATGTATTTGGGTTACTTTTATGTATAAATGCGGTGGCGAAACGCCCGTGTATTTCAGATTTAAAAGTGGTCTTAGGGATTAAAAGATCATTCTTTTTTGTTAATTTCGTGGCCGAATAGAATATATGTACGTAAAGTATTAAATAAATCCTTTGATTTTTGTAATTTCATCCTTTTAGGATCATTTTTGTTACTTTTCAGTTGGCAGTGTAGTGCAAATATTGATAACGCTGCCGGCTATATATAAATATATATATATATATATATATATATATATATATATATATATATATATATATATATATATATATATATATATATATATATATATATATATATATATATATATATATATATATAATATATATATATATATATATATATATATATATATATATATATATATATATATATATATATATATATATATATATATATATATATATATATATATATATATATATATATATATATATATATATATATATATATATATATATATATATATATATATATATATATATAAATATATAAATAGCGGATTAGATTAGCTTCCCCTAATTTTCATAAGACATTTGTGCTTTTGAAATTGTGGACCTAAAAAAATTAATAAGCGTTTTAGAAATTGTGGAACTAATTTTTTAATTAGCGGTGCCCACCACTGNTTTCATAAGACATTTGTGCTTTTGAAATTGTGGACCTAAAAAAATTAATAAGCGTTTTAGAAATTGTGGAACTAATTTTTTTATTAGCGTTGCCCACCACTGTCCCCAAAGAATCTGCCTTTTCTCAGATTCGTCTTTGCCTTTCATTCTTGACCACAAAACCTCAGACGACTGCTAAATGCTTACATTTGTGTTTCGTAATACTACCGTAGATTTTTTTGGTAGGTCAAATAGGAAATTTGGGTAAAACAAAAACTTGCACCAGTTTTTCATTGTCATCAGCACTTTGGTTTGGACTTGTTCCTGTTTAAAGTGCTTTATAAATAAAATGGTATGGAATGGGATGGTATTGTCAGTTTTACTGAGCATGTGAACCTCTGAGACGAGGATGTGCAGCCTTGCACGTTACTGATGTTGCAGTTGAAACTACAGTACCATAAGATTGCCATTGACGATAACTCCAAGGTTCTAAACCTCATTTTTATTCTTTAGAGAAAGGAAATCTAAATACACCCCTATATCCTGCTTCATAAATTAAGTTCCTATGACCAGAATATCAGTCTTATCTTTGTTTAATTGTAAGAGAAACATTCAGAAATTTATACCATCTATGCAGGTCGGCAGTGATGCTCCTGATCTGGGATCATCTGGAGATAAAGATAAATAAAACTGAATTATGTCTGCATAGAAATGAACTTTAAAGGGGACCACATATAGGTCTTTAAAATTTTTATGTTATGTCTGTGTGCTATCTTGACAATATTAATTCATTTTAATACACAAAATAATTCTTAGATAATCAATTATACCCTTTTTAATTCTGCCATTTTTAACTTTCGTTTTGAACGACCGGTTTCTGATACAAGTTCTGAAGTCCACGCCCTTCAAAGATCTGTTTACGCCCTCTGTAACAGCCAGTATCTGTAATGTGTTGTTGTTTTAAAATTAGCTCTTTTTTTATTACTCATTTGACTTACTGTTAGTGCTAGCTTAAGATAACTTACCGAAACCCGTCTGAGCGCGCCGCAATTTGCTGCTCCTTTTAGCATGAGACCACCCGAATCCGAAGCTAATGTTAGCTTGTTCCTCTTCCGGTGTTCGCCAGCTCCGCTCGTTGCACGCGGCGATTTTGGGAGTTATCGCTGTTCCAGTCAAGACAACACAAAGTTCACCAAGTGTCTCCCGTAAATTAATCCGTAAGGAGAAGGTCCTCGCTGCTGCGAGGCTGCAGCGAGGCTGTACAGTTGAAGCTCCGCTCCATCGCGCCAGAAGAGGGTCCCGTTGCCGCGGGTCCGCTCGTTTAATTTTTGCCGGCTGCGCGTTGGGAGCGATCGCAAATACACTAAAAATTGAACTAAAACATAAAAATAACAAATATACTTTATTTATAAAGCCATTTAAAAAAAACACAGCTGCAACAAAGTGCTGTACACATGAAATTAAGAACATATAAACAAAAGATGAGATGAAATCATGAAAAACAACAGTCATGTGTTTAAAGCTGCTATATGTAACTTTTCTAACAATATATTTTTAACATATTTCTTCACTCTGTCACTAGATTGATGTTAGAGAGGTAATCTCTGAAAAAAACTAAAAAAAAATATTGTCCCCTTGCTTCTCCAGGTGGTAAATAAGCATTTCTAAAAAGAAAAAGTGACCCGCCATTTTCCAGCCAATAAAAACAAAGTTTGTAACCAGCCAATAAAAACCGAGCTTGAATTTGAATCAGCCAATAAAAACAGAGCTTGAATTTGAATTTTAACAGACCACAAGGGGGCAGAGCCATATATGGCTCTGAGGGGGAGGGATCAGAATGCTTTGCTTGTTGAAATTTTTTCTAAGTGCTGATGTTCTACAGAAACTGCAGACTGAACCTTTAATACAGAAGTGGGTTGGTTGAGCCTAACCAGGGGTTGCTAGGTGAGGGGCTGGACTCATGTTGGGGTGGGTTGTGGCAGTTTGGAAGTGAGAAACGAACCGTTTTTATCACAGACAAATAAATCTACTTAGAGTAAATAAACCACTGGGTGCATTTCTTTGGCCTTAGGACTGTTTTTTTATGAAGTACATACCCAAAGTTGAGTTAAAACAACATTAAAAAGTGAATTTTGCATGTGTGGTCCCTTTAAACACCCTTTTTAGCAACAGAAGGTATACATTTGGCTCAAGTCAATGTCATTTTCTCTTGTGATGTGAAAAGGACTGATCTATAAATGTTGCTTCTGTGTGCGTGCAGGTTTGAGCTGATGCGGATGTGTTGGCAGTTCAATCCTAAAATGCGTCCATCCTTTGTGGAGATCATCAGCAGCATTAAGGACGATCTGGAGCCGTCGTTCAGTGAGGTCAGTTTCTTCTACAGTGCTGACAACAAGCCAGCTGAAACGTCACAGCTCCACGTGGATATGCTGGACCACCCGGCGGACTTTGCGCTGGACCCCACTTCTTCCGCACAGCAACCCCCCCAGCAGACCTCACACACTTCGGCCTCAGAGCCTCCACCTGCACCGTCACAAGCCCCCAGCTCTCCGTCCTCTCCCTGCACGTCGAGCTCCATCATGGACAAGCAGCCCTTAGGCCAGCAGGCGGCCAACGGGCTCTCGGGGCCGGTTCTCCCAGCCGCCTCGGGGCTCAGCGCGGGCTCAGGCGTCACGATCCGGCCGTCCTCAGACGAACTGCCGCCATACGCCCACATGAACGGAGGACGCAAAAACGAGCGTGCCATGCCTCTTCCTCAGTCCTCAGCCTGCTGATAGGACCGACCAGACTGCAAGCATCCACCTACTGCCGTGAAGAAGCAGACGTCTCAGTACACGGTGGATGTGGTTACTCACAGATCCAAATGAAGGTGGAGAAAACTGTAGTTCTGTTATATCACCACACACGGTCCCAGCCTGTCCTAGGTTCAGTTTCTACCAGCCGGCTGTCAGATGTGACACTGCCTCTGCTGCTGAGTAGGAAGACCAAAAAGAAAAAAAGACTAAAAAAAAAATACTTTAAGGAAGCGCAACTTCTCTCTCTTTATGGCTGAAATTGTTTTATAAATAGATTTTTGTTACTTTTTTATGGGTTTCCAAGTGAGGAGACAAACTGTATAGGCCTTTTTAAGCGATCAGCGTTTTGTGTGGTTTTGAACGGGCATTATGGTGAAAAAAT
>JBBPBX010042821.1:2032-28219 GCA_038048925.1 Garcialebias charrua | reverse complement strand
GTAAATAATCATTTATTTGACTTTTCACCACATCCAACTTCCCCTTCAGAATATAAAGTAAAGACTGTGAATCAAATCACAAACTGTTTGTTGTACAGGGGGTGGAAGACATCAAAGTTGTCCTACATGACAAGGACCTCTGGGGCAAATTCGACCATGTAGGAACTGAAATGATCATCAACAAGGCTGGAAGGTGAAAAGGAAATGTTTTTCATCAATACATGTAATCAGTTACTGAATGGACGAATAAAAAATAAAAAAAATCTCCCCAGTCTGTGCGCGTGCATGCAGGCCTCTGAGCAGAGACTTTTGTGTGGCCTACTTTTTATATATATACCGGGTATATATATAATTTGTGGAGCGTTGGTCCTAGGACATGTCACAGCTAATGCACCTTTTTGCTTCATCTTAATTATTTTGCATCGCTGAATAATCTTTTGTTTTTGTCCTCAGCAAGTGCAGCGCCTCAACCCAAGGACCTGTCAACGCCCAGTGAGTACCGGTATACATTACACTTTAAACCGTTGTTTATTTTATCAGGCCTTGCAAAATAATTTTTTATTATTATTTTATTATTTTTTTCATGGAAAACCGATGCCACTTCCAGATCAGAAATTGGAAGATGGGCATTCCCATTGCCTGAGGATGGTAAGTATTGAACAGTTAGCAGTGAGACACTTGGAAAAAAATGATCAACCAGCCACCTTGCTGTTGGAGAGATAACATTGTAATCAAGAAATGTGTGTTTTTGTTTTATTTTTCCCCCCCAGTGTTTCAGCGTATTCAACTTCTTTGACCTCGGCGATCGCCTACACCGTGTACATCCCACCTCCAGCTGTGCCAAAGAGGATGGAGACCATGGAGGATTTTGTGAGAGAGGAGCACCTCGTGACTCTAAATTTGCTACCCTGGTAGGTTTTACAAGTCTGGAGGAAAGCCGAGCATAACGCAGTACAGTACTGTACAACCAAACACTTTGAAGTGTCAGTGAACTGTATCATGGATTTATTTCAACAGGTTCTGCAGATTTCCAGAATTGGAGGAAGCACACCAAGGACTTTGTCTACAAATTTCTTGATAGGTATGTATCAACACACGCTCACCCACCCACTAACCATCTGAACTAAATATTTTACTTGCAAGTTCAGTATTTAGTTTTGTAAACTAGATATTTAGCTATCAAATTAAATATTTAATTTAGAACGACGTGTATTAATAACATGGTTGAAATATGACTGGAAAATTTTGTTTTCTCTAAACTAAAATATTGCTGTTGATTTTTGTAACTTTGCTAATGGCACCCCATAGATATGAAAATGTTTGGCAACTCGAGTGCGTTTTGCAGCAATTTTTTAACTGATGTGCTCAAATTTGGCAGCACGATGTCTCAGTGGTTAGCACTATTGTCTCACATCAAGAAGGTCCTGGGTTCAATCCCTGGTTGGACCTGGAGTGTTTCTGTGTGGAGTTTGCATGTTCTTCTCGTGCTTGCGTGGGTTTTATCAGAGTACTCCGGTTTCCTCCAACAGATCCAAAACATGCATGTTCGGCCTTCAGGTCCAGGCCTCCCTTGAAAAAGAGATCTGTGATCTCTATGGGATTTGCCTGCTTAAATAAAGGTTAATAAATAATAATGTGTGTTAGTGTGTTAACTAGTGTTATAAGTGATTGGCAAAAACAAAAATTCAAAGCCACCTATCAACATATGATTGTACAGCCACACTTCCAGGCTGTCATATTGTTAAGTTTGCAGATGATACAGCGGTGGTGGGATGCATCACAAACAATGATGAGTCCAGCTACAGACAGGAGGTGGAACACCTGGAGAGCTGGTGCAAAGAGAATAATCTTCACATGAATGTGAAGAAGACAAAGGAGATGATTGTGGACTTCAGAAGGAACAAACACACCCATGCCCCACTGAAAATAGGTGGGTCTGCAGTGGAAGTGGTCTCCAGCTACAAATACTTGGGTGTACACATGAATGATAACCTCAGCTGGAGCAACAACACCACCAGCCTGATCAAGAAAGGTCATCAGAGACTCTACTTCCTCAGACGGCTGAGACGTGCTGGTCTGAGCAGCCCAGTCCTCACCTCCTTCTACAGGTGTGCAGTGGAGAGCGTCCTGTGCTCCAGCATCAACGTGTGGCATGGAGGCTGCACAGTTGAAGAGAGGAAAGCTCTACAGAGAGTGGTGAAGGCTGCACAGAAGTCTGTTGGAGTCAGTCTCCCCACCATCACAGACATTTACACCTCCAGATGCAGGAAAAGAGCCACCTGCATCATGAAAGACCTCACTCATCCAGCACACTCACTCTTTGCCCCACTCCCCTCAGGACGGAGGTTGAGGAGCATCAAGTGTAGAACCACTAGACTGAGGAACAGCTTCTACCCTGAGGCTGTTAGACTCATGAATAAATAAATAAAAAAATAAACACTGCAAAATATCACATCATGCTGATGCTGATCTGTTTTCTTGTTGCTGTGTTCATCTGTGTTCATCTGTGACCATCTGCTCATACAAACTCATGTTCGTGCTGCAGTTTATTCCCACTATATTAGGCTTAGTGTATTACTAGTTGATGTTTTTCGTAGTTAATTCTAGATGTTATTACTGTTTTTCTCTTGCATTTGTTGTTAGATGTAACTGGGACCCCGTGTACATAATCTCGTTTTCATCACATGTACCACATGCGGTGCAAATGACAATAAAGACTCTCTGACTCTGACATTTGCTGGGATGGATGTTTTTATTTATTTATTTATTAATCAGGGAGATCCCAGCAAGACACTGTGCATTTTCCAGATTGCCTTTGCATATTGCTAATTACTTTTTGTTTTTGTTTGTTTTTTTGCAAATGCAGATGGAATCATGAATGGAGATTCTGCAGCAACAGAGGATTTTATAAGGACTCATGCTGCAGAGCATTTAAAACATGCAAAGGAGGACATGGGCTCACACTGGACAATTAACACAACTGGTAGAGCTGCTGCCTCTCAGCGAGCAGGTCCCCGGTTCAAATCCCGGTCCGGGGGCCTTTCTGGGTGAAGTTTGCATGTTCTCTCCGTGCATGCATGGGTTTTCTCCGGGTGCTCCAGTTTCCTCCAACAGTCCAAAAACATGCATGTTAGACTGATGGTGACTCTATGACCTTGGGTGTGAGTGAGACAGGTCTCTCTTGTAAATGAGTCCCTGTGGCTCAACGAGGTTAGCCTGTATAAATAAAGGTTGAATGAAAAAATGTGCCACAAAGAAGTGGAGGTGGGGCTTTCACACTGGACATTTAATGCACCACGAAGAAGTGGACACTGGACATTTAATGCACCACAAAGAAATGGACACTGGACATTTAATGCACCACAAAGAGGTGGAGGACATAGGGTCACACAGGACATTTAAAACGTGCCACATAGAAGTGGAGGACACGGGCTCACACAGAACTGAGGAACACATTTTTGGGGGGGAGATGCAAATAGGTGCTGGGCATAAAATTAGAATATTGTGAAAAAGTTATTTATTTCAGTAATTCCATTCAAAAAGTAAAACTTCTATACAGTATTACTGTATATTCATTCACACAGACTGATATATTTAAAAATAATCTTAATGCTGATGATTATAACTGACAACTAATGAAAACTCCAAATTCATTATAAGTAAATTACATTACTTGAGATCAATTAAAAAATGATTTTTATAGATGTTGGCCAACTGAAAAGTATTAACATGGTAGCATGGTCCTTAGCCCCAACTATTGAAAGATGTACATATTGTACATTTCATGTTCATACATCTCAGTTGGCCAACATTTATAAAAATACTTTATTTTTATTGAGCTCAAGTAGTAGTCTAATTTTCTGAGATACTGAATTTAGGGTTGTCATTGGTTGTCAGTTTTAATCAACATTAAAATAAATAAACATTTGAAATATATCAGTCTGTGTGTAATGAATGTTTCACTTTTTGAATGGAATTCCTGAAATAAAACAACTTATTTAAAATATTATGACCAGCACACTTTGTACAGATTATTTTTGTGGTGAGGGGACTGTAATTTTATACAGCTTTTTTATTTCTCTTGTTACTGCCTGCTATATCAAAAAGAAAAATGAAGGCATGTTAAAAAAAAATTGTTAAGTACAGACCAAAAATGAAGGCATGTTAAAAAATTATTATTGTTTATGTTAAGTACGGCCAAAGAATGAAGGCATTTAAAAAAAAAAAATTATGTGAAGTACAGACCCAAGTGAGCTGTGTACTTTTATAGATTTGTTTGTGTATTTTGTGTTGCCACCAGTTGATAAGTTCCGTAATGTAAAGCTTTTTTTTTAAGTTACCAAAGGTGGAATTCTCAATTTTATGTGTTATGCTGTTCCTTTAAATTGTGTCAAATAAACAGGATAAAGGTAAAATTTATGGAGTGATTTGTAAAACTTAATCCAACTGTTTGTAGGATTTTAAAGCTGCGGATGGTCAAAGTATTTCCCTAGATTTGTTTGCCTCAACGCAATTTTAAAGTAGATTCATTATACTTTTTATATGCATAGCATGAACAAGCAGCATGTAAAGTGACTAAAATAAGTTAAATATAATAGCCTAATTAGAATAAGCTAAATACAGTAAGTTATTGACGTCAGATAGACGTCTAATGTAGACGCCTTTTAGACGTCAGGAATATAGACGTCTAATGTAGACGCCTTTTAGACGTCAGGAATATAGACGTCTGTTGGACGTCGGAAAAAAGACGTCTTTTAGACGTCGGGGAAAAGACGTCATCTGGCGTAACGTTTTCGACCTTCCAGGGACCTGATTTCGACGTCCAGAAATGACCTGACTGCTCAGTGGGTATAGCACAGTTAAAAGGGTCCCCGGTTCAAATCCCGGTCTGGGGGCCTTTCTGGGTGGAGTTTGCATGTTCTCTCCGTGCATGCGTGGGTTTTCTCCGGGTGCTCCGGTTTCCTCCCACAGTCCAAAAACATGCATGTTAGGCTGATTGGTAACTCTAAAATTGACCCTAGGTGTGAGTGAGACAGGTCCCTCTTGTAAATGAGTCCCCGTGGCTCAACGAGGCTAGCCTGTATAAATAAAGCTTGAATGAAAAAAAAAACAGATAAACTGTTATCAAGGTGCTTCACACACACAACATAAAAGAGGTTTAAAAATTTAATGAACAGTATCACACACCAATGGTAAAAATTATGATATTAACAGCAGTAAAAGTATAATAAAAATGGTGTTAAAGGTAGGGGAGACCGGGTATAGTTGTAACATGGGGAGAGTTGTAACACCACCAGTTCCACCAATCAGGGATATGATAGGATTCACATGATCATTTCAGTGTTTACCCGCTTCCTCCACAATACCATATTGTGATTGTCAAGTCTGGAAACAGGTACATGCAGATACTAAGGAGAAAAAACTGATTTTGAGGTAAGAAAGTAAATTTTTTGACCATGACTATATTTTGTTTAGTACTTATACTGTTGCAGATAAAACCATATAACTTACATTAGATGAAAGTGTAATTTCTCAGGCAAAATGTGATGCATTTTCCTGTGCTAATTTCAAACCACTATGCTACTACAGCTAGCTAAACATGGCTGACAGGGTTGGGGTGGGTTGTAACACATATTTAGGCCTTATATGGCATTATATTATATTTAGGCATTATAGGTCTACATGTTAAAGGTTCAGTCTGCAGTTTCTGTAGAACAGCAGCACTTAGAAAAAATTTCAACAAGCAAAGCATTCTGATCCCTCCCCCTCAGAGCCATATATGGCTCTGCCCCCTTGTGGTCTGTTGAAATTTGAATTCAAGCTCTGTTTTTATTGGCTGATTCAAATTCAAGCTCGGTTTTTATTGGCTGGTTACAAACTTTGTTTTTATTGGCTGGAAAATGGCGGGTCACTTTTTCTTTTTAGAAATGCTTATTTACCACCTGGAGAAGCAAGGGGACAATATTTTTTTTTAGTTTTTTCAGAGATTACCTCTCTAACATCAATCTAGTGACAGAGTGAAGAAATATGTTAAAATATATATTGTTTGAAAAGTTACAGACTACATTACAATCTTACATACCCCAGCTTTAAGGAAGATTGTTCTAGTAGAATAATTTACACACATGCACACACAAACAGTATACAGGTGGTCCCCGACTAAGTTGGAAAATGTATGCTAGCGCTACTACGAACCCATTTTTCAACACAAACGTGGTTCATAAACATGCACAGAACTTTGTTTACAAACAGTTAGCTAACACACTTTCATCTAAAAACACATTCCAGTGCTGTATTTTCTGTATGTTCTGTACAACTTTACTATTCGTTAGTCAGCTCGTAAGTCCGGAACGTTGTAAGTCGATGTGCTCGTAAGTCGGGGACCACCTGTATTTGAGTTATGGTCAGTCACAGAAAGAGAGAGAGACATTTTGTTCTTGTATTGTTCTTTTAATTCAGTAAACCTCTTTTTGAAGCATATCACATGGTGTGGCCTCTGTTTTTGCTTATTTTGTCTAATTGTTACAACTTACCCCAGCAAGTGTGGTTGTAACAAAGGACCACCATGTATTTGACATGAACTCATGAGGTCTGTGATATTCTTGCAGAGGTTTGAATTGGTGCCATTTGTAGTCAACAAATGTGGGTATTTTGTATAAAAGTTTGAAAACTCTAGCTCAAAAATTCTGTGAGTTAAAGGTGCTGGAGCAAAAAGTGTTACAACCATACCCGGTCTCCCCTACAGGACAGGAATGCACTTTATAAAGTTGATGACACTGGAAAAGTTTGTATAATAGCTGAAGATGTTGAGTAAATTCAGGAGATGCTTATGTTGCATCTAAGAAGGTTAGACAGGGGGAAAACAAAATAAAATAAGGCTTTACACACACCAAGCTCCTGCACAGACTTATTTTAGATGTCACAAAGGTGTTGGTGCTACATGACTTTTGTGTCATCAGGGCAGAAAGGCCTTATCTTTGCTGTAGGTCTTTTTTATTAAGCTTTTGTGGGCTGGTCGGTTTCCATCCATCCATCCATCCATTCATCCAAATAATGTATTTCAAAGAAAGAAAGATAAGATTTCTTGTTTCACCAAATATATATTAACATGAAAAATAAATTCTAAAGATAACCTTACATAAAGATAAACAAAAACATTTTAGAGCAAAATTATCTGGGAAAAACAAGGCTATTTTAATTAAACACGCTGCTCCATTCAGCTTTTTTATCATGATGACAGCAGCTGACAGCAGCTGACAGCTGCGTCAACGGCTGATCCATCCGATGTTAACTGTACATTTTACCTTTTCAAACGGCCAGTTGAATCTGCATAATTGGTGCACCATTATCGTGCTTTAAATTTTAGTTTCTTTGCTGCGATTTGTAAAACCTAAAGCCAATCCAACGCGTGTGATTGCGCGATGCGCAGCTGGACACAGACCATGGCTGCAGACACGGAGCCGAGTAGAGGCTCACTTTACCGCAGTGGCTGCGCGCATGGCGCGGTGATTACGTGTGTCTGCTTTGTCTAATGAAATAAAGATAGTGGATGGATGGATGGATGGACGTATGGATGGATGTATTATGTAGGATGGAAACTGATTTGCTTGCGATTTGCTTGCGCACGCAGTAAAGGCTTCTTTTTTTTTTTTCCTCGGGTCGGTCGGAAAAACAGCTGACAGCTCTGACGCTTTGATCGGCTTTATTTTATTATTTTCCTTGTTCCTTGTGTCCACTGGGCGATCTATAGATGTTAAGTAGCCATGTGCTTCTTTCAAAGCTGCACGTTATTGGCCGAAGCCAGTAACAAAGCTCTGATACCAGCCAAACAAGTCCCGCATGTTAATCAGCTGTGAGGGTCCCCGCCCCCAGTACGCAAATCACTGCGGCTTGGTTTTACTCTGAAAACAAACGGATTTCTAACACAAAGTTTATCAGTTTAAACACTTATAAAGTGTTTTTTAAAGCATGGGATGGTTTCTTCACAACTTCAACTGGTACATTTTGCAAAAAAACGATTTTCACTAATTTCTCAGAAGTTGAAGGTTTATTGATTTTTTCTCAGTTAGAGCTGTGCCGACTTGTTCCTGGATTTGGAGTGGCTGGTCACATATTGTTGTCTTTTTTTTTTTCATTCATAGATGGCCTCCCTTCTCACCTTACAGCCATCCTCTCACACCGATATATTTTTTTTTAATAGAGAAAAAAAAGACAGAAAGTAAGACAACAAAACAACAATTATCCACAAAAAGAGCACAAGGCAAACACACCCAACCTCCGTCCGCAATCCTGCAAAGCACATGACAGAACACAGCAACGAAACATACATGCATAAAGACTAATAATATTCATGACCTTGCAGTAGATTTCCATAAATAAACATACCCATACCTACAAATATATATATATAGTATATATATATATATATATATATATATATGTATATATATATATATATATATATATATAAGTATACATACATATGCATTCATATCACATATCCATCTACATATCTGCATATGATATCTACATATATATTCCTGCATCCATTTGTGTGTGGTTGTGAGCATGCATAAGTGAATAAGGTTCCTCCAATAGAACATTTAGTAGCAACTGTGAAGCATCAGAGATCCGTCCCCCCAAAGCCAGAGGCAGATGAAGGGGCGATCAAAGCCCAAGACCCCAAGAAGGACCCCGAGCCCAGAGTCCCCAGGGCCACCCAAACAGGACGAGCCACTCACCCACTCCCCAGATCCGACCAAGGGGGAGAACCGGAAGAGCCCCACCAGCGACTACACACAATGACCCCCGGGGGCCAACAGCAACAAACTCACAGGCCCCCGCCGGAGCCCGCTGCAAGAGCCCACTGCAAGAGCCCGCTGCACTGACATAGCCCCAGGCCCGGGCACCGAGGCCCGGGCACCGGGGACGCCCACCCCTCAGGCCCAGACCCGATAGGACCAGAGGACCCGAGCTCCACCAGGCAGCCACCAGGCCGAGCCGACACACGCCCAAGCGCCCAACCCCCGAAAGCGATAGCAAGGGCCCCCAGCCGCCCGCCGACAAAAGGACACCCACCAGGGGGCCACGTGGCAGGAGCGCGACATCAAGTAGCCTTAGATGTAACAGAGAGGGGGCAGTCCAAATCCCAGCCTGACAATTAGACATTCATACACAGACACACTCACTCAGACCCACCTTCATCCTCACTCACACAAAGACAAACAATAATGACATGTTCCATTCATACTCCTGATGCACCCTCTACTGCAGTGTTTTTCAACCTTTTTTGAGCCAAGGCACAGTGTTTTCATTGAAAAAATCCCGAGGCACACCACCAACCAAAATTGTAAACATAGATACACTGTATCCGCCTACATTAAATATATACGGTAGTCATTCTTATCAAAGTGTCTTGAATAGGAATGAAATGAACACAAAAATATATTTTTATCATGTTTTATATTTCTTATTTCAAGGTGCACTTAACATGAAATTGCACTTAACATGCCTTGAAATAAACCTGAACAGTACCACAACAATGTGTTCTTAAAATTAAAGAGGATGAAATTGCACTTAACATGCCTTCAAATAAACCTGAACAGTGCTACACCAATGTGGTCTTAAAATTAAAGAGGATGAAATTGCACTTAACATGCCTTCAAATAAACCTGAACAGTGCTACACCAATGTGGTCTTAAAATTAAAGAGGATGAAATTGCACCTAACATGCCTTCAAATACACCTGAACAGTACCACAACAATGTGTTCTTAAAATTAAAGAGGATGAAATTGCACTTAACATGCCTTCAAATAAACCTGAGCAGTGCTACACCAATATGGTCTTAAAATTAAAGAGGATGAAATTGCACCTAACATGCCTTCAAATAAACCTGAGCAGTGCTACACCAATATGGTCTTAAAATTAAAGAGGATGAAATTGCACTTAACATGCCTTCAAATAAACCTGAACAGTGCTACACCAATGTGGTCTTAAAATTAAAGAGGATGAAATTGCACTTAACATGCCTTCAAATACACCTGAACAGTGCTACACCAATGTGGTCTTAAAATTAAAGAGGATGAAATTGCACTTAACATGCCTTCAAATACACCTGAACAGTACCACAACAATGTGTTCTTAAAATTAAAGAGGATGAAATTGCACTTAACATGCCTTCAAATAAACCTGAACAGTGCTACACCAATGTGGTCTTAAAATTAAAGAGGATGAAATTGCACTTAACATGCCTTCAAATACACCTGAACAGTGCTACACCAATGTGGTCTTAAAATTAAAGAGGATGAAATTGCACTTAACATGCCTTCAAATACACCTGAACAGTACCACAACAATGTGTTCTTAAAATTAAAGAGGATGAAATTGCACTTAACATGCCTTCAAATAAACCTGAACAGTGCTACACCAATGTGGTCTTAAAATTAAAGAGGATGAAATTGCACTTAACATGCCTTCAAATACACCTGAACAGTGCCACAACAATGTGTTCTTAAAATTAAAGAGGATGAAATTGCACTTAACATGCCTTCAAATAAACCTGAGCAGTGCTACACCAATATGGTCTTAAAATTAAAGAGGATGAAATTGCACTTAACATGCCTTCAAATACACCTGAACAGTGCTACCATTCTCTCTACATTTTACTCACTTAGTGTGAAACCTGTGCCTGTTTGGATTAACACAAAGCTGAAATTCTGGCACGAATTAAGTAAACACGCATACAAAGCTCTTCCTCAACAGCTTTCAGTCTCTCTCTGCTTTTAGTTTTCATGGCAGTTAGGCTGGAGAAGCTCACTTTGCACAGATATGTTGTGGAAAATGGGAGCAATGTCAAAATAGCTAAAAGTAAATCCAAAAGAGATGTAAGCCTTACTGTACAGTCTCACGTTCACGGTTTCTGCCTTCTGATTTCCACTTGGGCCTTCATCTGGGTCCGTATTTTGTCCAGGGACCAGACCGGATTTAGTATTTTTTCTTTTGAAAAAGTTTTCCATCGCTGTTTGTTTGAGAAGATCCTTGCTGTTGGTTTGTTTTGCTCACTGCTCACGTCACGTTCATGTGCCGCTACTTCTCTTGTTTTAATGTGCGACGCTATGCTCTATACTGCCACCTATCGCGCGGTAAGGAAATTACACCAGTTAATAAAAAATTCATAATTTACTAATTTTTCACGGCACACCAGACGATCTCTCGCGGCACACTGGTGTTCCGCGGCACACTGGTTGAAAAACACTGCTCTACTGTATATCCCCTAGGTCCAAGACATGTACTTGCCCCCAACATGGGGCAGCCCATACCCAAACCCAGGAGGTAGGCCCATTCATTTCGGGGTGGAGAGTAGCCGACATCCAAGATTCGGCCCAACCCTCTCCCTACCGACAGGACAGGACACCTGAGCCCAAGCAACTCCAGGGAGAGCGCAATGCCAGCCCCGCCCACGGTGAACCCCCAGGCCCCAAAATCCCCCATATCCTAGGACAACCCGTGACATATGCTTGTCATGACCCAATCATTTGGTAGACACGCCTTCCAGGCCTGCGCGTGCGCGCTGAGCAAGGACGGCATGTTGAATTGCTGCTCGTTGTGTTTTTGCGCTGGAGGGGTGGCCGTGATGACCGTCTCTGGCAGAGCTTGTGTATCTTTCTGTGGTTCATAGTTTGACCACATGGTTTGTGTTTTATAAAAATGGGACTCGAGTCAAGAACCAGGGCAGTCTGTGCTTTGGTACTTTTATTTTTGTACATGCCTGAAACAGTGTTTGTTTTGTTTACACATACAGTAGGCGAGTCATGTTTGGTGCGCGCGCACATGTCACCAGCTCCTCGTAGTATTTTACAAGTAGAGACTGGGCTCAAAATGTTAGGTTCCCGTACCGCATGGACGGGCAAACCTGTAAAATTATCAGTTCGTCCTGCTTCATCAGGTCCGAATCTGCTTTTCACACGGGGTCACTGAAGAGGCCCTCGGCCGGTACTGGAAATTTTCACCGTCACCAGCGGGTCTCTTCCGTGGGAGGCCACGCATGTCTTCCTTTGGGGGTGCAAAGCTTTTCCTCGGCAACCCCTCTCGGATGGCTTCTGCCTGTTTGTGTCTTTGTTCCAGCCTGGCCTGGACGCGTTCCAGGGCTCCCCCGAAGAGTCCCGTCGACTCGAGCGGGTGCTGGAGGAAAGTGGACCTCTGGTTTTCCGGGAGGTCCGACAATGTTAGCCAAAGATGGCGCTGGGCGACAACTATTTCCGCCATTGCTTTGCCTTGGAAAATGGCTATTGTCCCCATCAGAGCATGAGGTCAGAGGAGCGGCGGGCCTCCTCCATGACCTCCGTTGCGGCCTGCTCGTCTTTTGTTACCTGGATATCCTGCAGTTCCCTTTCAGTTCGGTCTCTCGGTGCAACATACTTGCTATGGGAATTGCGCTCCCGCGTGATTACCTGAAGGAATACATTCACACCTTTTATGGCAAGGGACGTCACCCCGCGCCAGAGGTGCCGCCCTTTAGGTACTTAGGCGACTGACGCCCCTCCAACTGTCTCTTTTTGCCCTTCACCTCGCAAAACCTGAACTACCTCTCTTCGCGGGACTTCTCTGCTGCTCCATCGCTCAACTTGAGGTGAGCTCGCTCCTGCACAGAGCGCACAGATAATTTTTCCCTGCGTACTGATGGACTAGCAAAAGCTAGTCCAGCACATTTTTATAACCTCAAAGTTTTTTTCTCTCCTCTCTCTACAGGTTGCTTCGCTCAACGGCGTTATAACAACGTCACAACCGCTACCCCGGCTAACATACCTAGCCGGCTAGCCAGTGAAAGCGACACGACGGAGGAGACATTTGAACAATGAAGAAAAAGGATTCTGGAAGGTCTCGCTCGCCTTATCTCGGACATGCCTCCGGAGAAGGGAAAGCGAAAGACAAAACTTCAAAGGAAAACCAGCGGGACGGAGAGCCCAACCTCACGCGTCTGTCCCAGTGGCTGTGGATTTTCCCTCGCAACGACGGACACCCATGAGGCCTGTCCAGTCTGCCTGGGTATATTTCATGCAAGACAAGCTCTGGACGCGCCCGATTCTTGCCCACACTGCAGCCAGATGCTGGATGCGGTGCTGCGGCATCGGGTGGACCTCGTGGCTAAGGCCATGGGAAGCTCAGCTGGTCCACAGGACCCAGACACCACGGAGACCCTCACTCCGACCCCAGAGCTCGAACACATGGCTCTACACGACAGCACGCGCGTCGAATGGGGCGACAGCCCTGACCCGCTTGCTCCCATGGTGGACCTAACAGTCGAGTTCGACACCAGAGGCATGATGAATGAAGACGAGATCTCCATCTCAGCCTCGGGCGAATTTTCAGCGGAGGAACCAGAACTCGAAATCGAGGATCCGGGAGAGGACCTCTCCCAGACCCCGGTACCTGTGCTCTCTGAAACGGACTTCTCCATCCCGGCCCTGTTTCACCTGTGCCACAGAGCAACGGACACGCTGAACATCCCCTGGCCGGAACCCCCGCCTCACCAAAAGGTCACGAGGCTAGCGGGAAACTATTTTTATTCAAAACAGCAGGTTGCAACGAGGCAAAGGATGCCCGTGTTCCCAGACTTCCTCATGGAACTAACCCGCACCTGGCCTCAGCCACCAGCGCCCATGCTCCTTCCTCTCTCACAATTCCTCAACGTGGAAGGCATGGATCAGGTGGGATTAGCCAACACGCCTCAGATTGAGGACACGCTGGCATCCCACCTAGCTCCCAAGTCATCAGGAACAAAACCGACTCTCCCTAGCAAAGCTTGCAGAGCCTCAACGTCGCTTCTCGAGAAGTGCTACAGAGCTTAAGGACTCGCGGCGCGTGCCATGAACGCGTCCGCGATGATGCAAGCTTACCTCGCAGAAAAACTCCAACAACTGTAGGAAACCTCGGATAAGCAAGCTGCTGCCGAATTACTGGACAAAGCCCGCAGAGCAACAGACTTCGTTCTCCGTATGATGGGGACGGCTGCTGTGGCTCAGGGCAGAGGTATGGCGGAAGTGGTCATCGCGATCCACCACCTGTGGATGACGCTGACGGATTTACCAGAGGGACAAAAGGTACCTTTTCTCCACCACTCGATAGAAGCGGAGGGACTTTTTGGCCAGACTTTGGAGCGAATCCAAACCAAGCTGGACCAAAGGCGCAGGCAGGCTGAAGCCCTCAGGGTGGGCATTCCTCGTCGGAGTTTCGCCCCCCCCAGAGAGCCTGCTGGAGGCAGACCTGCACAGCCACGGCACCGCTCGACGACGCGTGCGCCACCACAGAAGCGGACAGCATATGAGGAAGAACCTCGGCAGAGACCCCCGCCGAGCCAACCTCGCTCCGAGCACGCATAGAGCAAAAATAGGTCTGTCCCAAGCCAAGCGAGCAGGCATAGGGCCTCCTCAGCGAGCCGGGACACTTGTCAAAAACATGCCTGATGAACCAGGCCCACGTTTGCATTTTAGACGACCTCCTGCCCACGCGGTAACGGGGGTGTTCGCTCATTGTTCAGACTTTATTTGTAGCAAAGTACAAATGGCTGATAATTCTGTTGCATGCACAAACCATGTTCTCCCTGCTGTGAGTGACATCAAATCATGTATGTTGTTACACGTAGGCTCGAATAAAACTCATAAAACAGCACATCCCTGTTTTATTGACGATCAAAAAAAAAAAAAAAACATACCAAATAATGTCAACAGTACGGGCTTCTCTGGCCTGTCAGCCGTCATAAAGGGGGAGGGCCACATCCCCCTCCCTCACGGCTCATGGGATGCCAGCCTTTTCAATAAGCCCCAGCAGGGTGCCTCAGGACCTGTCTCCAGAAGACAGACCCAGAGGCGTCTGTGAACAGACCCTACACCTTTCGCGGAGACAGGTGGGAAAGGGCACGTGTCCCAGGCCCCGCTCCATTATGAGCAAGGGGCCGGCTAATACATTAACCAGACGAACACGCGACAGGTTCGCACCATAGGAGAGCACGTCGGATGCCCCAAGGCAAAAACAATTTTCACACCCTCAAAGCAGTGGCTGTGATCACGTTACTATGTGTGTAAAAGGATCGGAGTCGAACCAGAATTTTCCTCCTGATTTTGAAAGGAAACTGGGCTCCTTATCAACAAATTATCTTGAGTCTGCCGGTCACAAAGGACCATCCCCACGTTCACACGTTGCTGCTGCTCCTTTATTATTCATGAAGGACACGCAACGCTCGAGCGGTAAAAGAGCAGCACGTGATTTTCCTCACAAAGCTGCATCAAACTTGTTCCCACACAACAGTATCCCACTGAGTGGGACAACAATTGGAATCAGGAGATCTGCTCGTTTACAGAAGCAGCAGCCCCTCAATCCAATAAATCCTATTTTGGAGGGAAACGGTAGCTTTCCTGTCCCGACTCAATCTAATAAATTTAATAGACTCCATCTGTCTTCGAGGAGACTCGATCAGGGAAGTCTGTTAACACATCAATGTAGAGGCCCACTCCCCAACCTGGTTGACCCTCAAAGACTCACACAGGAAGTCATAGCCCAGCTGTTTAGAACAGAATCTGGAAATAATTCCAACCTGTTAGCTGAAAAGGACAGGCTGATGGCTTCGGGCCTGCCTGAGAATGTGTTGAAAACCATACAAAATGCCTGTGCCGGGTTAACACAGTCTCTATACGCGCAAAAGTGGCGCATCTTCGAAGCCTGGTGCGCAGAAATATCATTTCTTATGCTTGCGACCTGGCTCAACTACTAACTTTCCTCCAGGATTTACTGGAAAAGAGTCGTTTTTATTCAACAATTAATGTGTTCCTTGCAGCTATCTCTGCCTGTCACGAGGACTGGGGACACAAGACTCCTGGAGCACATCCAATCATAATGAGATATATGAAAGGTGTGCTTCGAACCAAGCCACCCAGCAGGAACTTAACCCCTGGTTGGGATCTTGGCCTGGTCTTGGGGGCTCTTTGCGACCCGCCATTTGAGCCTCTGAGCAAAATTAAGATAGATCTTCTATCTTATAAAACTGCTCTTCTCCTGGCTCTTTGCTCGGCGAAACGCGTGGGTGACCTCCATGCATTGTCTGTACATCCAATGTGTACCAGATTCGCCCCTGATGGGTCAAAGGTCACACTAAGGCCTAATCCCACATACACTCCCAAGGTCTTGACTCTGAACTATAGGAGTCTAGACTTTGATCTCTTCCTTTCCACCTGCTCCTGTCCTCACTCAGGAACAGGAAAGGCTACAGGCTCTCAGCCCAGTGAGGGCGTTACGCACCTACATGCAGAGAACAGCCGAATGGAGGAAAACAAACCAACTGTTCATCTGCTTTGCCGCACCTGCTACAGGAAAGGCCCTATCAAGACAACGCCTCTCACATTGCGTGACGGAGGCCATTAAAAGGGCATACGGTAGCAAAGGTCAACAAGTGCCCCCTGGAGTCCATGCTCACTCAACCAGGGGCTTGGCCACTTCCTGGTCATTGTTCAAGGGCGTGTCAGTTGCAGACATTTGTGCTGCTGCGAACTGGAGCTCTTTAAACATTTTGCAAAGCACTACAATTTGGATGTTACTGCGTTTGATGTCACTCAGGCTGTTCTTTCTAATACACAATAGAAAGTAGCTTTGAGATGCCTTCTGGTCAAGGGCAGGCGTTCACATTAACAAGCATTTTACTGAGCATTTCAAGGGTGTGAATGAATTACGTTCCCATAGCAAGTATGTTGCACCGAGAGACTGAACTGAAAGGGAACTGAGAGTTATGCACCATAACTAATGTTCCCTGAAGGAAGGGAATGAGGTGTAACATAGCTGGACCTTTTCAATGCTGAAAGCTCGGTGAAGTGCAATTTTGGAGTCAGTCACCTAAGTACCTAAAGGGCGGTACCTCTTGCGCGGGGTGACGCCCCCTGCCATAAAAGGCGTGAATGTATTCCTTCAGGTAATCACTTGGGGGCACAATTCCCATATCAAGTATGTTGCACCTCGTTCCCTTCCTTCAGAGAACATGAGTTATGGTGCATAACTTTCAGTTTTTCTGCCAGGTACGCCTGTACCATGGTCGTTGCATTCATTGCGCCAGCCGCAAGGCCCTGAGCCTTGTAGCACTTCTCAAGTTGTTTCTCCGAATCGCGGCAGGCTCTGTTGGGTAGCGCTGGTTTCGTCCCCGTGGCTGCGGGGACCAGGTGAGCCTCCAGAGTTTCCTCTATCAGGGGTGCGCTGGCGAGGCCCACTGTCTCCATTCCCACGACATCAAGGAGTCGGGAAAGTGGTAGTGTGATGGGAGCTCCGGGTTCCGCCCAGGAACGTTTGAGCTCCATGAGGAAATCCAGAAAAATTGGCACTTTTTGCGACGTTTTCGGCTGTTTCACGTAGAAGTAGTTTCCCGCCAGACTCGTAGCCTGTTGGCGAGGTGTGGGGTCTGGCCAAGTGACCTGCAGGGCGTCCGCCGCCCTATGGCACAGGTCGAACAGGGCAGGGACCGACACGTCCGGTTCCGGTAGGATTTGCGCCAGGTTCTGGGAGGAATCCACACTTTCTCCTCTGTAACCGTATTCGGCGTCTTGGTCAGACACTTCAGGCGTCGAGTCCTCGACGGCAACTGAGGAGTCTGACACATTGTCCTCTCTGACTCGACCGCTGCATTCCAGGTCCACGTTCTCGAGCTCCGGTTCTGGAGCGAGCAGCTTCGTGCGACGTGCGACCTTCAGCGCCGCGGCCTTAGCCATGGATTTAGCCTACGCGTCCGCGCGGCGTTTCCTCACTACCGCCGACATTCGACGGCAGTGGGAGCAGGAGTCAGGGAATTCCAGCGCTTTCCTCGCATGCAGGATCCCTAGGCAGACAGGACAGGCCTCGTGGGTGTCCGTCGCCGAGAGGGAGTAGCCGCATCCGCTGGGGCATGGGCGCGAGCGAGGGCTCGTCGACCTGTTGGTTTTCTTCTTCTTTGTCCTCCGTTTTCCCTTCTCGGGAGACATGTCCGGAGATGAGAAACGTCGAAGTTGGTCCTAGTTTTCTTTTGTTCGAAGTCGTCCTTTCCGTTGTCTTGCTTTCGCTGGTTAGCCTGCTATTGGTTAGCAGGGGGTTGTGACGCAGTTAGCGCCGTCGAGCGAAGCAGCTGCGGAAAGAGAAGAAAACTTTGAGGTAAGTAGTAAAATGTTGGACTAGCTTTCGCCAGCCCAGCAGTACGCAGGAAAATTTCTCTGTACACTCAGTGTAGGGAGCAAGCTCACCTCAGTTGAGCGATGCGACAACAGAGAAGTCCCACGAAGTTCAGGTGTTAAGCGAGGTGAAGGGCAAAAAAGAGAAAGATGGACGGGCGTCAGCCGCTTAAATACCCAGAGGGCGGGGCCTCTGGTGTGACGCTAACGCCCTAGCCATAAAGGCGTGATTGTATTCCTTCAGGTAATCGCGCGGGGGCGCAATTCCCATAGCAAGTATGTTGCACCGAGTGACTGACTGATAAGGGAACAGATCAGCAGCAACATGAAACAGATCAGCAGCAACATGATGTGATTTTTCCCAGTGATTATTCGGGTTAGATATTCATGAGTCTAACGTGCTGGTGAAGATTCTCAGTCATCCAGGACATGATAAAATCAAAAAGCGTTCAATACGGAAACAACTGGACTTTATTTGTAACAGAAGACGTTTTGCTCTTCATCCGAGGAGCTTTATCAATTCAAAGAGCAGCTGCTTTGAACCAGCTCTCCAGGTGTTCCACCTCCTGCCTGTAGCTGGACTCATCATTGTTTGTGATGCATCCCACCACAGCTGTATCATCTGCAAACTTTACAATATGACAGCCTGGATGGGTAGTTGCACAATCATATGAGAGCAGAGTGAACAGGAGAGGGCTCAACACACATCCTTGAGGAGAGCCAGTGCTGAAGGTTATGGTGGAGGAGAAGAAGTTGTGGATCCTCACTGACTGTGGTCTGTTTGTTAAAAAGTCTTGTACCCAATTGCAAATGGAGGGGTCTAGTTATAGTAAGTCTTTATGAACTGTAGCCTTGATTTTCTTAGGTGGATGCAGTGGAGTCCATCTGCTCCAAGGTTTGACATGGTATGGATTTAAAACTAGTACTCTGCAGACCTTGGTTGGAACAAGTGATCATTGAGCCACTGTTGTATTTCTACTACCTCTAACCAGCGTCTCTCCATTCTCCTCTGACTGTCAGTTAGATCAAACCAGAAAATGCCCTTTCATCCATACAAATGCTGCTCATATTTAAGACCATTCTCTGTTAAGCACAGATGGTTTCAAGGTTCAGGCTCAATAATCCAGGTAGAAAAATTCAACAAAGTTCAGTCTGGTCATAGAGGTGGTTGTGTGTAAAAATCCCAGCAGATCAGCAGTTTCTGAAATATTTAGACCAGCCCATCAGGTGCCAACAAACTTTCCACATTTAAGGTCACTGAAATCTTCTTTCTTCCTCTTTCTGATGCTCAGTTTGAACTTCAGCGAGTCGTCTTTAACGCAACTACACACTGAAACGCACTGAGTTGCTGCCACGGTGTGGAAGCCAAAACAATATGTGACTGGCCGTGGCAAAACCAGGAACAAGTCTCCCCTGGGTCATTTTGAGTTATTTACAGAATCTTAAAGTGTGGGTTCTAAGCTATCCGATGATGCCAAACACATGTCGCTCAAAAAAAAAATGAAGAAGATACAGCCATTTCAATGTTGGCAATCTGCAAATAAGATTAGGGAGAAAACAGGCTTCAAAGTTTTGGAAGAATGTCCCCATTCCAGAAGCATTACCTGGGGGTGTTAACAATTGCTGTTCATTTACATTAATTTGCGTTAACCCAACCCCCAGAACTGACTGTCAACACAGACTCTGCCTAGGAAGGTGTGCAGAATTTCAGCTTTGCTGGCAAATAGGGGTATGAATCTCTCAGTGTCTGGAGAATTGATTTGATTCCGATTTTTGGTATCACGATTCGATTCAAAATCAATTTTTCGATTCAGAAACAATTTTTGATTCAAAAATGATTTTTCTATTAAAATGGTCATAAATTTAGTTTCAGCTTTGTAACTGACAAGCTGAAAAGAATAAACAACAATGTAAACAAATGGAGCATTTATTTAAAACAATAATTTTAAACTGAGAATATTAAACAACAATGTAAACCAATGGAACATTTATTTGAAACAATAATTTTAAACTGAGAATAACAACAATGTAAACAAATGGAACATTTATTTAAAACAATAATTTTAAACTGAAAACATTAACAACAATGTAAACAAATAGAACATTTATTTAAAACAATAATTTTAAACTGAGAATATTAAACAACAATGTAAACCAATGGAACATTTATTTGAAACAATAATTTTAAACTGAGAATAACAACAATGTAAACAAATGGAACATTTATTTAAAACAATAATTTTAAACTGAAAACATTAACAACAATGTAAACAAATAGAACATTTATTTAAAACAATAATTGTAGGTTCTGTACTTTATCAAAGTTTTTGAATCATTTGATATTCATACCAAAAATACAAACAAATAATACAGGAATGCATTAAATGCTGTAACTTGAATTACCAGTACTGTATTAGGTTAGCTTAGTTGCCTGGATTCCTCTAAAACAATAAAATAAAAATATAGGAACAAATAATTCATCCATCCATCATCTTTAACCACTTCTTCCTTTAAGAGTCATGGGGCTCACTGGTGTCCATGTCCAGTCATCACTGTGCGAGAGGCGGAGGGCACCTGGACAGGTCTCCAGTCCATCACATACAAATAATTCAAAATATACAGACAAAAACAGACTTCAGCCTACCAAAGTGTAGTAACCTTTAACTCAAGCATTATAAGAGGGGGACAATAATGCTGTCATTGCTGGTATCACTCAGCCCTCTGTGAATAGCAAACAACCATCAGGGTGCTAACGATCCATTGTTAGGCTGATGGTCCTCCATCATGTGAGCAGCTGGTTTCGGCTGTCATCAGCCAACTGGTTGATCCACTGTGAGAGGGTGTTAAGACTGAGCTGAATACCAGACTTAGCTTTTTTAGATTTTTGTACCTGGATTATTGAGCATGCATCAGGGTAAAATTAAACATGTTTAAAAATTGATTTTGGAGCATTTAGAATTGATTCTGAATCGCCAGGACTAAGAATCCAGAGTCTTTAAAAAATCTATTTTTTCCTACACCCCTACTGGCAAACTTCCTTTTGATCTTTAAAAAAACAACATTAATACAAAGAATTGTATTTTATGTTATTGTGACATGTTTTACACATTAATAATGTTAATTGTTTTGTTACAGCCCACCCCAAAAAATAAGGGTCACAACTACAGTAGTCAAGTCAAGTCAATTTTATTTATATAGCACAGTTAAAAGGGTCCCCGGTTCAAATCCCGGTCTGGGGGCCTTTCTGGGTGGAGTTTGCATGTTCTCTCCGTGCATGCGTGGGTTTTCTCCGGGTGCTCCGGTTTCCTCCCACAGTCCAAAAACATGCATGTTAGGCTGATTGGTAACTCTAAAATTGACCCTAGGTGTGAGTGAGACAGGTCCCTCTTGTATTTTTTACCTGATTTTGAGGTAAGAAAGTAAATTTTTTGACCATGACTATATTTTGTTTAGTACTTATACTGTTGCAGATAAAACCATATAACTTACATTAGATGAAAGTGTAATTTCTCAGGCAAAATGTGATGCATTTTCCTGTGCTAATTTCAAACCACTATGCTACTACAGCTAGCTAAACATGGCTGACAGGGTTGGGGTGGGTTGTAACACATATTTAGGCCTTATATGGCATTATATTATATTTAGGCATTATAGGTCTACATGTTAAGGAAGATTGTTCTAGTAGAATAATTTACACACATGCACACACAAACAGTATACAGGTGGTCCCCGACTAAGTTGGAAAATGTATGCTAGCGCTACTACGAACCCATTTTTCAACACAAACGTGGTTCATAAACATGCACAGAACTTTGTTTACAAACAGTTAGCTAACACACTTTCATCTAAAAACACATTCCAGTGCTGTATTTTCTGTATGTTCTGTACAACTTTACTATTCGTTAGTCAGCTCGTAAGTCCGGAACGTTGTAAGTCGATGTGCTCGTAAGTCGGGGACCACCTGTATTTGAGTTATGGTCAGTCACAGAAAGAGAGAGAGACATTTTGTTCTTGTATTGTTCTTTTAATTCAGTAAACCTCTTTTTGAAGCATATCACATGGTGTGGCCTCTGTTTTTGCTTATTTTGTCTAATTGTTACAACTTACCCCAGCAAGTGTGGTTGTAACAAAGGACCACCATGTATTTGACATGAACTCATGAGGTCTGTGATATTCTTGCAGAGGTTTGAATTGGTGCCATTTGTAGTCAACAAATGTGGGTATTTTGTATAAAAGTTTGAAAACTCTAGCTCAAAAATTCTGTGAGTTAAAGGTGCTGGAGCAAAAAGTGTTACAACCATACCCGGTCTCCCCTACAGGACAGGAATGCACTTTATAAAGTTGATGACACTGGAAAAGTTTGTATAATAGCTGAAGATGTTGAGTAAATTCAGGAGATGCTTATGTTGCATCTAAGAAGGTTAGACAGGGGGAAAACAAAATAAAATAAGGCTTTACACACACCAAGCTCCTGCACAGACTTATTTTAGATGTCACAAAGGTGTTGGTGCTACATGACTTTTGTGTCATCAGGGCAGAAAGGCCTTATCTTTGCTGTAGGTCTTTTTTATTAAGCTTTTGTGGGCTGGTCGGTTTCCATCCATCCATCCATCCATTCATCCAAATAATGTATTTCAAAGAAAGAAAGATAAGATTTCTTGTTTCACCAAATATATATTAACATGAAAAATAAATTCTAAAGATAACCTTACATAAAGATAAACAAAAACATTTTAGAGCAAAATTATCTGGGAAAAACAAGGCTATTTTAATTAAACACGCTGCTCCATTCAGCTTTTTTATCATGATGACAGCAGCTGACAGCTGCGTCAACGGCTGATCCATCCGATGTTAACTGTACATTTTACCTTTTCAAACGGCCAGTTGAATCTGCATAATTGGTGCACCATTATCGTGCTTTAAATTTTAGTTTCTTTGCTGCGATTTGTAAAACCTAAGCCAATCCAACGCGTGTGATTGCGCGATGCGCTGCTGGACACAGACCATGGCTGCAGACACGGAGCCGAGTAGAGGCTCACTTTACCGCAGTGGCTGCGCGCATGGCGCGGTGATTACGTGTGTCTGCTTTGTCTAATGAAATAAAGATAGTGGATGGATGGATGGACGTATGGATGGATGTATTATGTAGGATGGAAACTGATTTGCTTGCGATTTGCTTGCGCACGCAGTAAAGGCTTCTTTTTTTTTTTCCTCGGGTCGGTCGGAAAAACAGCTGACAGCTCTGACGCTTTGATCGGCTTTATTTTATTATTTTCCTTGTTCCTTGTGTCCACTGGGCGATCTATAGATGTTAAGTAGCCATGTGCTTCTTTCAAAGCTGCACGTTATTGGCCGAAGCCAGTAACAAAGCTCTGATACCAGCCAAACAAGTCCCGCATGTTAATCAGCTGAGAGGGTCCCCGCCCCCAGTACGCAAATCACTGCGGCTTGGTTTTACTCTGAAAACAAACGGATTTCTAACACAAAGTTTATCAGTTTAAACACTTATAAAGTGTTTTTTAAAGCATGGGATGGTTTCTTCACAACTTCAACTGGTACATTTTGCAAAAAAACGATTTTCACTAATTTCTCAGAAGTTGAAGGTTTATTGATTTTTTCTCAGTTAGAGCTGTGCCGACTTGTTCCTGGATTTGGAGTGGCTGGTCACAATTTCTTTCCAGAATTCTGTAGGACTGTTATGTTGTAATTTCATTGCAAGTGACTCAGATTTAAGTGCATTTTCATTCCTCTTAACAAATCGTAGAACATATTTAAAATTAGCATTTGTCCTCTTCTTAAAGTCAAATACTGGACCGTGTGTAGGTTTGCCTGATTCAGCCCACAGTTTAAAAGCCCTTCTGGCTTCAGCATGAAGTTCTTTTGCATAGTCATTCCACCCTGGCTTGGCTTGATGCTTTTTAGTTTTGTGCAAAGATCTACTTGAGATAAGAAGTGATTTTAACACTTCCTCATATAGTGAGCACAACTCTGTGCCATGTTGCGTATTTTTGCAGTTCATGTCCGAACATCTCACTGCACTTTTTGGCAAAACAATATTATTCAACAAGGTTTCAGACTGGGTGCAGTATAGATTCAGCTCCTGCTCATTCAGATTGTCCCAATTTATTTTTCCTTCTCGCCTGTCATTGTTCTCAGGCAAAAGGGCTGGTAGATTGCCCATATCGATAGACAAGGAGACAGGGATATGATCAGATGTTGCAAATTCATAATTAATCCTGATGGTCTTTAAAGAGGTATGTGCATCCTCCGTGCAGATACAGTGGTCCAACCACGATGTTGTGTGCCAAGCCTCACTAATGTAAGTGTAGCTATCTACAGGCAAGAGCACTTCACTGGAGAGGATCAACTTATTGCTGGAACAAAATTGCTTTAAGTGATTGGCAAATAATGACTTACAATCTGTCACGTCAGCATTCATATCCCCCACAATAAAAAAACAAGTGGATGGATTGTCCTGAATAAATGACACAATATATGCCAGCCTATTAAGATATTCATCTTCATTCTCGGGGCTTTCATAAGGTGTATATATATTCAGTATAATGAACTTTTTATCCCTGAAGCTGAACTCTATTCCTATAGCCCAGTCAACATCCAGTCTAATTACTTTAATCAGCTGATCGTACCTTTTATGCCACAACACTGCCACGCCCCCAGAAATTCTGCCCCGCACTAACTTAGTGCTAAAGTCAGTGGTAGATTCACCTGCACCATAAAAGTCTTCATGCAGGGAGTTGAGTCTGTCCAAGTCCTGTTTAGATAAAAAAGTCTCTTGAACGCACAAAACATCACATTTTTTCAGAAGTTCATCCACCACAAGACGACGTGATTTATCCGCCTCTGTTTGACCAACGCGCAGCCCACGCACATTATATGACACAACATTAATGCTCATTTATGCTGTGGCAGTTTGTTCCGTGCTAGTGCACGGCTGCTCTCCTGAAGCGTCAGGTGTAACCACAGGTACAGAGCGCTGCAGCTCAGCCTCACCCCCTGACACGAGTGCAACATTGTCCCTGTCAGCTCTGGGTTTGCGTGCCTCAAAATAATGGCGAACATAAACCCCCCGTTGGCCAAAGTTGTGGGTCGTACATCTCAGAGAGTTTGTTGCACTCTGCTGTGACCTGGAATGAGCTACATCTATTGTGACTCGAGTCGATCTTCCAACACGTCACATGTTTCTCCAGTTTTTCAGAGAGATAAGAGGACAGCGTGCCAGCATAAATCTCCGGAGAGAACCGAGTTGCAAACACATTCACCAGTTTGGTTCTAATCACTGGGATGTTGTTATCGGGTCCAGTTCCAAATATGCCGACATTTCTCCGTGGCTCCTTTTGTGGACGCGTGTTGCGCTGCTACGTTTGGAGGACGCGCAGGCTTTTTCACTGCTTTCCTCACAACAGTGCTCCATGATGGAGACTCGGACAGCGCTTCCTCACGCTGTCCGGGTGGCTCCGGTGCCAGCTCCGTCCGAGCTGGTGCAGCCGCTCCGTCCATCCGTGCAGGTTGCGCAGGTGCTGACGCTCCACCCATCCGCACAGGTGGCGCAGGTGCATCAGCTCCATCCATCCGCCCAGGTGGGCTGCAAAAGCTCTCAACAGCAGCCAACCTGCGATCCATAGCTGCAGTACATGCACCAAGGTGTTCACTCACGCCTGTTTGAGTCTTCATGGCCTCCCTCAGACTCGACACTTCCCTGCTCAGCTGCTCCACTCGGCTGAGCAGAGCTGACGCGTCCATGTTGCCAAACCCGACAGGTGGTAGCTCGTCCAGGTAGTGTGAGACAAACCTGGGAATGTTCTCTCCACATTCATTAAGCACCTTTAGGCAGTCTTTAACATTATTAATGTCCTTCTGGGAGCCTTTGTGCCTGACGCAACGTATAGAAGTCGTGCACAATTCAAATATATATATATATTTATACGTATGTATGTATGTGTGTATGTGTGTATGCATTTGTATGTATGTATATGTATGTATATATGTTTGCAT
>JBBPBX010042820.1:14048-28220 GCA_038048925.1 Garcialebias charrua | reverse complement strand
AGTAGAGCAATGAAAAATTTCACAATACAGTACAGTAGACATAAATACTAGAAGGCTTGCCATAAAAAATATTGCAGTTACTGTATTTTGATTGGTTACTGAGACAGTGGTAACTGTATAGCATTCAATCAAAAAAGGCGTTCAATACAAGATCAACTGGACTTTATTTGTTACAGAAGACGTTTCGACCTCTATCCAGAGGGCTTTATCAATTCTATGAACAGACTGTGTGCGCGTGGAGTTATAACAGTCTTAGGAGTCACGCACCAACATATGTATAGCATACATTAATGGCTTGTCTTAATCGTTAAAAATGGTACGAGTTAGACTTTAACTTTAGGGCTGCAAAAACTGTGACATAATTGTTAGGACTTCCGGTGACCTCCTGCAGCCAGTCTGAATGTTTCCTGGCTTAATTTGACACTCATTCATGTAGTGGACGCATCAATTCCCTGTGTCAGCAGCGGTTCCTTGTCAAGCTCTCCTGCTCTCTCAGGCAAATAAATAAAAAAAAACATTTGCATATCACATGACAAACAAATCCTGTGGTGGCCTAAGCAGTGGCTTAAGCAATTGTGGTTGCAGCGTTTTGCATGAATACAATCACATCAAGATTTGACTTTGAGGGCAGTGGAGTAACAGTTCAAGCATAGATCTCTAGTAAAAAAAAAAAAAGAATAAAATAAAAACACGTGATCGTGCAGACCTACCCAAAAGCAGCAGCTTCAGCTCCCTGCGTGCATCCCTCTTGTCTCGTTTGAGCTGCTTCTCGATCTCGGAGTTGATTCGTTTGGACTCCTTCGCCTCCTCACTCAGGCAACAAGCCATCATGGAGTCTAAAGTCATCACCGCATGAGCTGAAATGGCTCGTCTGACTGAGCAGCAGCTTACAAAGGGTCCAACTATTATTATCCTTCTAAATGCAGGAGTCCGGTTTTTCTACTTCTTGTATCCAGACGAGTTAACAAGTCTGTTGATGCTGCCAAAGGGTTTTATTTTTTTTTTTATAACTGGAAGCTGCACAAAAGGCTGCAAAGAAAGTGAACTGATCAAATAAAATCAAAAAAATGGTCAACACACACCTTGACGTGTGTAAATAAACATTTTATTCCCCGTGCTTGCCGAACGAGTTGATTTCAGTTTGAATCCAGTGGCTAGCATGAAAGCTAATCTTATGGTCATGCTAACATTGATTAATTTTCAGTGTGCCGATGTTTGTTTGTTTTTAAATTAATTTTATGCTTTTGTCGATTAGTTTTGTGAAACGTTATAACAAACGATATTACAACTTCAACCTCGGAAACGGTGGGACACAACTGGCTACCACGGCCACATCTGGAGGATCCCTGCGCTGTAGCCCGGCCGAGTAGGAGCCTCGCCGCCCGCGCTGTGCCAATGAGCTCCGGTCAAACTGTCCATCCAAGTAGGCTGTCTCACCGTGTCAGGTCCTCAACCAACAACAAACCTAAGATTAATCCGAATGGCAGCACTCGCTCAGAGCAGCTCCCTCGTCCACACTCACACATACAGTTAACGGGCTAACGGTTAGCCTGTTAGGCTAGCTCCGACAACCATCCCTGAAAAATGCAGACGGCTCGGACTGACAGAGGCCCTTCATCGCATTAACTTAACGCTCCAATGAGAACCTCATCCACACGAAGCCAATGAGACGAAAACAGCTTACTGGGAGCCTAATGGATATTTTTTCATCCGTGCATTTTAGCGCTGGTAATTTTTCCTAGCGACAGTCCGCTCCGCTCCTCTCTCAGCAGCCGGGGTGAGGCGCTGCTTGCCTGCTGCTGACGTATCCGGGGATGGAATTGATTGACAAGAGTCGCAGCCAATGAAAACAGAGACTGTTGAATTCATTAGGGCGGAGCTTTTCCTAACACGTGAACTTCTCAAGTTTGTTTGAAAAGAACCCGATAGGCGTAAAAGAACCCGAGAGGCGTGTCGGTGGACACATAGGCCCCGCACGTCTGCTGTTTTTTTTCTGATCATCTGGAAACTGTATTTATTCGTCTAACTTTTTTATTTTTATTTACCGGTATTTCAATTTTAAAACACAAAGACAATTTAAAAACATTTTTTTAAAACAATACATAAAATGAAAGGAAGCAGAAGAAAATAATTCTAATCGTATCAATTCAAACAATAATCATCTATACATATATGTATAGATGATTATTGTTTGAATTGATACGATTGGTGCGTTGATACAATTGATACGATTGGTACGCTGTATATATACAGCAAACATATACATATGTATATACATATACAGCAAAACATAACTCATCAAAATTACATGCTTAGATATACAAAAAATTGTTGTCTCTTTCATCGTCAAATCTACTTACAAAGCATTGTTTTAAGTAAAAAATAAAATAAATAAAAAATACTGTCATCGGCAGAAAAAGGTCCACCTTCTTTGAATTCCAGGATTTACGCTTTCAAGCACGGTGGTGGAGAGATGATAATGAGGGCTTGTTTTGCAGCAAAAAAAAAAGTGGTAACTTCTGCCTAAAGCGTGGACAAAAATGGGTCTCAAGACAACCAGTAAATCACAAAAAGAAAGAAAAAAGACAGCTGACAAAGAAAAGAATCAAGGTGTGGTAATTCATTCAATCTTTATTTAGGCAGGTTAATCCCATTGAGCCGCGAGAACTCATTTACAAGAGAGATCTGGCTACAACTAAAGAACGATGACAACAGCAACAGTAGACTTTCTTTGGACAATCAACAATAAACAATCATAAGAGAGGCATACAGATTTTTTTAACAAGTTAAAACAAAGATATCAAAGTAGCAAAATGGACAGATTATAAGGCAAATAAATCAAAAACAGGAACATATCTGCATTGGTTTTTGCCAAGAGTCCCAACAGATTCTTAAAGCCATTTAGAGAAATCAAGGCCGAGAGCTTCAGGTATTTTTGTAAGATATTCCAGGAAACAGGAGCAGAGTAGGAGAAAGGCCCTTTTGCCAAGTTCAGTTCTCACTGACGGAACACTGCAGGTAATCATGTCCTGAAAGTGCACGCTGTAGCTGCTCTCACGCAAAGACATGTAGGAGGAGATGTATGAAGGCAGCAGACCAAGAAGTGATTTAAAGATGAAAATGTACCAGTGGAAGAGTCTGCGTGAGGTTAAAGGACAACACCCACCATGACAGTAACAATTCACCATATTGGACAATTACTGTAGTAGAATATGATGTCTATTTTCATTTTTGCAATTGGGCCAGGCGAGCGTTAAAAAAAAAAAAAAACGAGTCCCGGATGAATCCGGAAACCCGGCCGAAGATTGCCGAAGTGTGAAATCACGTCATTAAAGTCTCCCCCTAAAAAGGCAGGAGTGAGTTCGCCATGGAGGTTTATGAGAGAACTGCAGTTAAACTTGTGTCCTACGTGGATGCGTGATCTCTAAATATTTCCTGGTGCAGTTGTGTGTGGACCAGCGCTCCGTTTTTATTTATTTCTTAGAACTTTTTTATAAGATAGAACACCGCTGCGGTTAAAACGCTGCTCTCACTCGCTCCTCTGAGGAGCCAGCCACGCATCTTCTCCCGGCTGCGTTCTGCTGGTCACCTTTGAAGTTCCTTCACGCTGCGGTTAAAACTGTTGCTGCTCTCACACTCGCTCCTCTGCCCATGAGAGGAGCCAGCCGCGTGTCTTCTCCCGGCTCCGCGTTCCTTCGTGGTGCCGACTCAGGGCTCGGCTCTGTATCCAGCCTTGCGGGGAGCACGCGCGCTCAGAGCTCCTCTGCGGCTGCCTTTTTAATTCTGTACTCCCGACCTGGTTGTCAGGTCACGGGGAGAGAATAAAAAGTGGGTGCACGCTCAGAATATGACATCAGTGAGTGACCGCGGTATTAATCAACATGCAGATTTATTAACAAGGGAATATTAAATATGTTTCGCTTTTTTTTCCTCTGAGCAACGGAGGAAGGTGGTGGTGCTGTGCTGATCAGCAGACAGTTGTACAATTATTACTGAGGAAATATTAAAATGACACAACACGACTACTTGTAAAAGTCTGACGTTTGTCCCACACATCGTTTTTATTAGTTGTATTCTCTGGTCAGAAGTTGATGCATGCTTGTTATAACTCCGCCTCTAACTCCAAGGCGGAAACTTCAGTGATGTCAATGCCCATATATGGAGAGGGGCAGATTTTCCCGGAGCTGCATGCTAAAATCTGCTATAAATCATGAAATAACACATTTAGCGTTATTTCTCTACAATATAAATAAACGCTCCTGTTTTATTTTTAAATAAACTAATAAATATTAATGGCGATGCAATTTGAAAACATGGTGGGTCATGGACTTTAATGATGTCCAGTTAACCAGTGAATACAGGGTGCAGTGGTGGGTATGATAATCACAGCCAGTTATGAATCCAGTAATGACCCAGATGCTCACAAATCTCAATGAATTACAACACATTTTTAAAGACGAATGGGCCATATCCCCTCCACAAACATGTGGGAGACTGATAATGTATTTGCTGCTAAATACAGTTCTGATCACTGAATTGTGTAGTGAACTCTGTCTTTCACACACAACTTGTATACATTTTTGTTTAATAAATAAAGAGTCTGTTATATTTGTGTTTGAAATTAACCAGACGTTGTGTATCTTCCAGACACTTTTATTATAGTATCTTTTGTGAAGCTGCTCACACAGGTTGCTCACAGGTGTCTCTCATTGACTAACTACTTCTGTTGTTCTTTTCTTTACATTTATGCATTCACATAAACTCATGCTTGCCATCTAGTGGACAAACATAATTCATTCAATCATTACATCCTCCTTTCTTTAAAGTAAGAATGTTACAACATACATTGCATGAGAGACACATTAAGAACATGAATTACAAAATAGACAATTCAACCTTTTTTTTTCTTGTTTACTTTTTTTTCTATTTTTCTATCTTCCTTTTTTTTACAAGTTCAACCTTTCAGGTTTTTTCACCACCCTGGTAGATCTTCTTAACGCAGGTGGAATGTCTCTAATACTGTCCATACTGTCAACGTCACAATGTGTTTCAGTATTAGAAATAATCTGAGAGTCCTTAGAATCTTCACTCGACTCATCAGTAGGCTCTAATGGAGTCTTCAACAAACTGCGACGATTTCGTCTCAGAACTTGTCCATCTTCAGTTTTCACTTCAAATGAACGTGGAGCTACTTCTTGCAGAACAGTTGCTTTCGTCTTCCATCCCTCATCATCCTGAATCCTCACTGGGTCCTTGTATGACAGTGGGGGTAGAATCTTAGATGATCTGTCATAATATGACTTTTGTTTTACTTTCTGCTTTTGTAACTTGTACTCCAACTTTGATGACTTCCTTGCAACTTGCTCATCACTGTTATAACTTGGTAAAGTTGTACGAATCTTCCGATTCATCAAGAGTTCAGCAGGTGAGAATCCACATTGTAATGGTGATGATCTGTAGCTTAATAAAGCTAAATACGGATCAGAGTTACTATTTGCAGCTCTCTTCAGAAGCTGTTTAAGAATGTGAACTCCTTTCTCTGCTTTCCCATTTGACTGAGCATAATGTGGACTTGATGTTACATGTTGAAAATCATACTGTTTAGCAAAATCTTGCCATTCTCTGCTACTAAAACATGGGCCATTGTCACTCACCACAATATGTGGAATGCCATGCCTTGCAAAAATCGATTTAGCATGAGTGATGACACAATTTGATGATATATTAGCTAACAGAGCCATCTCAGGGTAGTTTGAATAGTAATCCATGATTACTAAATAGTTTTTTCCTTTAAAATGAAACAAATCCATTCCTACTTTCAGCCATGGTGATGTTGGAAAGTCAGCTGTTATCATAGGTTCTTTGCTCTGTTTGTTTCTAAAAGTCTGACATGTTTCACATTTGCTTATTAGCACCTCAATGTCCTTATTTATTCCAGGCCAGAAAACAGATTCTCTAGCTCTTCTTTTACATTTTTCAATGCCTAGGTGACCCTCATGAATCCGCTGCAGAATATCTTGTCTTAATACTTGTGGAATCACAATTCTGTTGTTTTTCAGCAGCAGTCCATTTACAACACTTAGGTCAGTTTTAACTTTGAAAAACTGTGAACATGAGCCTATTGGCCATCCTTCCTCCATGTTCTGCATGACCAACTGTAATCCTGTGTCTTTAGCTGTTGCCTCAACTATTTGCTCCAACTTGTTGTCTGACACAGGCAACACAGTGGACACCAAATTCACATGACATTGAATATCCTCTTCAGTTGAACTCACAGCATTGTCCGTAGGGGCTCTGGACAGAGCATCAGCAAGAATCAGATGTTTCCCTGGAGTATAGATCAGTGTAAAATCATACCTCTGCATCCTCATCATAAGCCTCTGGATCCTCGGTGACATTTCATTCAGGTGCTTTCTGATGATAGAAACCAAGGGCCGGTGATCTGTTTCAACTAAAAAAGATGGTAAACCATACACATAGTTATGAAACCGCTCCAATCCATAAGACAGCCCCAAACATTCCTTCTCTATTTGAGCATATTTGCATTCAGCTTTTGTCAAGGCTCTGGACGCATAAGCCACTGGCTTCCATTGTTCATTCTCAGCTTGAAGAAGAACTGCTCCCAGTCCATCTTTTGAGGCATCTGTAGACAGCTTTAGTTCTTTAGTAGGATCGTAGAAGGTGAGCACTGGTTCAGTAGTCAGATAGTTTTTCAGTTCCTTCCACTCTTGATCATGAACCTCAGTCCACTGGAATTGACTATTGTTATTCAAGAGTCTGCGAATGTTTGTCATCTTGGCACTCAAATTTGGAATGAATTTTCCTATAAAATTGATCATCCCCATGATGCGCAGGACACCCGTTTTGTCGACAGGCTGTGGCATCTTCAAGATGGCTTTTATTTTCTCTTCATCTGGCTGAACACCTTGGGCAGATAGTTTGTCTCCGAGAAACATAATTTCTTTGACCCCAAACTCACATTTATTTTTATTGAGCTTTAGTCCATTTTCTCGTATGCGCTCCATGACGCGTCTCAATCTGTCATTGTGTTCCTGAGCTGTTGATCCCCAGATGATGATGTCATCAATGTAGACTCTCACTCCTTCCAAGCCTTCTATGATCTGCTCCATCGCTCTATGGAATATTTCAGGTGCAGATTTTATTCCAAAAGGGAGTCTTAGAAAACAAAATCTTCCAAAAGGTGTGTTAAAAGTACAATACTTGGTACTGCTTTCATCTAGCTTTACTTGCCAGAACCCTTGTGCTGCATCCAACTTGGTGAAATAACTTGCTCCAGCCATCTCACTGATAATTTCTTCTCGAGTGGGTATTTGATAATGTTCTCTCCTGATGTTCTCATTTAGATCTTTTGGATCCATGCATATTCTTAATTCTCCATTCTTCTTCTTTGTAATCACGATGGAATTAACCCAATCTGTGGGCTCTTCCACTTTTTTAATGACTCCCAAACTGGTCATTCTGTCCAACTCATTTTTCAACCCCTCTCGCAGTGGTGCTGGAATGCGACGTGCAGCATGCACAACAGGCTGAGCACTCTCTCTCAGCTGAATCTTGTATGTGCAGGGTACAGCACCTAATCCCTGAAAGACATCCTCATAATCCTGAAGCATTGCATCAGCAGGACTATGGAGATCATTCAATTCAGTGTTTATTTGGTAGACTCTTTTCACTAGTCCAAGTTCTTCACAGGATTTGTCACCTAAAAGTGACTCACGATCCTCTTTAACAACTGAGAAGAACACAAGATGTTTTGATCCTTTAACTGTCACCTTCAGCTGACATGTGCCAATGCACTCAATTGATTGTCCATTATAGTCTCTCAGACTCGACTTCACTTCCTTAATGTGAGGTTTTAGTTGCATTTGTTTTATATCAGACATGCTTATGAGATTAGCCTTAGCACCTGTGTCCAATCTGAACTTAACTATGGCTCCATTGGTCAGCAAAGGAATTGTCCATTTATCATCTCTGTCAACGCAGTGCACTTTTTCTGACTCATTTTCACAACTCACAACACCAATAAAGAATGTGTCACTTAAGTCAGTTTCATCTACCAAGTTTACACGATTCCTCTTCTTCTCTTCTTTCTTCTTCATAAAGCATTGTTTTGCAAAATGATTCTTTCCACGGCAATTCAAACACTGCTTACCATAAGCAGGACATTGTCTCACATTATGCCGTGTCCCACAGCGCTTACAGCTGATAATGCAATCCTCTTGCAGCTGCCTCATTTGAGCATGTCGTTTCTTCTGGCAGGACACCGCTCCAACTGCTGCAGCTCCGTCACTGAACTGTGAAGTCTGTCCTGTTGAAAGTTCAGAAAATGTCCTCACTTGCTGCAGAGACAGTTCACTTGCCCGACACATCATTACAGCTGTTTCCAGGGTCAGTTCCACTTCTCTCAGCAGTCTCTGTCTGAGCTTTCCATCACGCACACCAAAGACGATCTGGTCTCTGATCATCGAGTCCTTCAGCAGGCCAAAATTGCACGACTGAGCTTTCACCTTCAAATCTGTCAGAAAGCTATCAAAGGGTTCATGCTGGGTCTGCATTCGGGAACGAAACACATATCTCTCATAGCATTCATTCCTCTTGGGAGAACAGTGAGCATCAAATTTACTCAGCACAACATCCAACTTTTCTTTGTCTTCTGGGTCATCAAACACAAAAGTGTTGTAGACTTCCAAAGCCTGTGCTCCTGCTATGGTCAGCAACATTGCTACCTTTCTGGCATCCGGCTTTGTCTCCAAACCCATTGCAGCAACATATAGTTGAAAACGTTGTTTGAAGGCACGCCAATTTTCATCCACGTTTCCCGTCAGCTTCAAGCTCTCCGGTGGTTTCAGGTCCATGGCTGCCACTCAGTTCACTCCTGACACCATGTTATATTTGTGTTTGAAATTAACCAGACGTTGTGTATCTTCCAGACACTTTTATTATAGTATCTTTTGTGAAGCTGCTCACACAGGTTGCTCACAGGTGTCTCTCATTGACTAACTACTTCTGTTGTTCTTTTCTTTACATTTATGCATTCACATAAACTCATGCTTGCCATCTAGTGGACAAACATAATTCATTCAATCATTACAGAGTCTACTTGGCTGTCATACACTAATTTTAAAATAAGATCATTTTGGCCATGGCCTAATAAGAAAAACCCTGCAATTATAGGAGGCTGGATTTCCTTTTTCACATGATATATGATAGTGATAATGCATATACTGTACCAACTACTTGTTTAACTGACCTCCAAAGACAAGCTAACACTAATTCAGTTAAATGTGGAATTTAACTCCTTTTGTACTTGCAATTTATCAACAACTATTTTTTCTTTTATACAATTTTTTTTTAATTCAACCATAATTTTCGGACTATAGAACGTACCCAAATATAAGTTGCACTCACTAAATAAATAAAAATAATAATAATTTGTACATATACTGTATATGCTGGGCTTGTGTATAAGCCATAGGTGTTCACATTGTAACATGAGATATTTACACAGAATAAAAATTTAAAAACAACTTTTAATTAAATACGTACCAGTAACATACACAAATGTGTACAGTAAATGTTTTTTTTCTTCTTTTTTTTGAACAACGGTTAAAAAATACAGTAGCTTACCAGGAAGTCATTGATTGCTATGTTCATGTTTCTCCTGCTTGTGCCCCACAGAGAACAAGTTGTTCTGCGCATGCAGGGGAGTCCACCCTAACATGCTCTGCGCATGGCGAGGATTCCCCCTCCCCGTTCTCTCCTTCCTTGCCCGGTTCATTGGTTCGACTGTGACCTGTCCTGGAATTTCATTGGTCAGATTTTTTATTTTATTTTTTGCCTTTATTTATACAGGTAGTCTCATTGAGTCACGAGGATCCATCCCCCAAGTGTATTGGGGGGAAGCTATGTGAGCGCCCGGGTGTGACGAAGCTAAATGTTTTTGGGAGCAGGAAACTCATTAGCCCATAAAAATAAATAAATAAATAAAAATCCATAAATTAGGCACAGCATTATATAAGCCTCAGGGTTCAAAGCATGTGAAAAGAGTAGCGGTTTATAGACGGGAAATTACGGTAATTTACACAGAACAACAGACCAATTTTATGGAAGAGTTGTAACAATCCATTACTATAAGAAGCATAGTATTGTACTAACATACTCTTTTATTTGCAGTACAAATTTTGTCTAGCAGCCTTTCTTCAAAATGTAATGTTGTCTACAACAATGTCAATGTGAAGTTTGCACATGAAAACAACCAAAGGTGACCAAAGTGTTTTACAATCTAGTCAAATTAAAATAAAATAAAAAAGAACAAGAAAATACTACAGAAGGGTATTGCTCTCATTCATGAAATAATTTTTTTTGAAATTATGTAGTAAATACGTGATAAGTATATAGTAAAAACGTGATATCGTAAAAACGTGATATTATGTAGTAAAAATGTGATAAGTATGTAGTAAAACGTGATATTATGTAGTAAAAACGTGATATTATGTAAAATACACATTGTGTCACTGTGGGAGCACAAGAAAGTAAACAATGGGTAAGATATTTATTTTTTATCAACTTTTTACAGGAACAGTCT
Source organism: Garcialebias charrua (assembly GCA_038048925.1). Classification (NCBI taxonomy): domain Eukaryota; kingdom Metazoa; phylum Chordata; class Actinopteri; order Cyprinodontiformes; family Rivulidae; genus Garcialebias; species Garcialebias charrua. Next base: position 17,617 of record JBBPBX010042820.1, on the reverse strand, counting down.
ACTTCAAGCAATTTGAATTGATTGGAACAAGCGTAGGACAGAGGAGACGATGTTCAGGTGGAAATATAAAAGTGAGTCTGCTGCTGAGCGAGAGAAAAAGTACTGAGACGAAAGTCAAACGCATACTTTACAGATCTGAGCATAAAGCTGTACCAATAAATCAACACCGATGGACTTTTTTCTCTTCTGTCGTTTTATTTTCTGTCGTTTTTTTCTGTGTTTTTCTTAGGTAAACAAACTTAAAGCCTCCATAATTTTACTTTACTTTCACGCTAACCACTGATATGGAAATATATTGTGAGATTTTATTTAATTTTGTTTTAGTTTTTGATCGAGCTTCATGACATTGCACCTAAATATTCAGAGAAAACACATCTTTGGGATTTTAATAGGACATTTACATAAATACAAAGGTATTCTTTTTTGTTATTGTCAACTCATCGATATATATATCACAACAAGAACGAAAAAAATAGTTTAATTCTTTCAGCATGAATGAGAAGACAGTGCTCAAGAGCAAAGGGACATCTTGTGGACATGAAGTGGAATTACATTAACTTTTTATTTGAAATGACACCCACTGAAAGAGTTTGTTTGACCCGTTTCACATCTTTTTTAATTTCTTCTTTCAGTCTCACAACAGATCTATGACATCATTATTTATAGCATTATTTTGAAGGTGGGAATAAATCCAAACAAATGACTTTGATCAATGTCAAATCTGGAAATCTGCTATTTCCAAACATTTGCTCTGACATGGTGGCCAGTTTCATATTAAGCAGCTGGAATGAATCAACCATAAACATTTCATTCATAAATATAGACTCATATATTCAGAAAACAACTATATTTCCCTTAATTAAATCACTTTTGTCTCAGTGTGACCTGAAAGAATGTCATGCTGAATGATGTCAGAGGTCGACTAACGCCTGGTTTGTTTGGGATGATCGAGATCTTCCTTCTTGATTCATCACTGTCCTGCCTGCCCACATAACATGACCGCATGCCAAAATCTCCACCTACTGAAATAACAGACAAGTCCATTCATTCACTGCAGACTCGTGTGCGCTTCCAAACAGGAAACTCGTGGAGTCAAATAAATAACATTTGACACTTTGAAAGAATTATTATTATTGTTATCTGTCAGTCGTGCTGTTGTCGACATTGTTGTATGAGGAAGCACGAAGGCACAAGCGCTTTTCACTTCTGCTAAAATATCCTATAAGTTTTGTACAGTTGGTTGTGTTTTTTTTTTGTAAACCAGACTTTTTGAAGGATAAAAAAGGCGTTCAATACAAGATCAACTGCTTATTTGTTACAGAAAACGTTTCAACCTCTATCCAGAGGGCTTTGTCAATTCATGAATTGAATTCATGAATTGAATTCATGAATTGATAAAGCCCTCTGGATAGCGGTCGAAACGTTTTCTGTAACAAATAAAGTCCAGTTGATCTTGTATTGAACGCCTTTTTTTGATTAATACATCTCTTTTTTTTCCAACTTATCCTATTTAGCAGTGATCACTCAACACATTGAAATAAGTGCCATTAGCACTCAGTCACAAGATACCAGACAGCTTTTATACATATCAGTAGTCTGGAACCAAACACAAAACTATACAAAACAAATTTATTTTATTTTTGTTGGGTGCAAATACAGGTAGTCCTCGACTTACGAACAAGTTCCGGACCTAGTGATCCGACTTACGTCATTTTCGACATATGACTGGGCCGTTCATATGTCGAAAATGGCGTAAGTCGGATCACATACAAAAAAAAAAAAAATTAAAATTATAAATGAATAAATATACAGTACTGTAAGCACTTAGCCTATCCTAACACGGTTTTTAAAGATGAAGGAGTGAGTTGAATTGTCTCCCTTTTACATAAAGTGAAAGTATAGCTCCCTTTATGTGAATGGAGCCTGCTGAGGAGGAGGGAGACAATTCAACTCACTCCTTAACTGTGTTAGGATAGGCTAAGTGCTTGGTGACTGTACAGTACTGTACATTTATTTATTTATTTAAAAAAAAATATATATATATATACATTACTGTATATTTTAATGAGATGCGTCGTAAGTCGAGGACTCCCTGTATAAGCATGACCATCTAAGGCAGAGCTAACAAAATACACATTAGGCCGCTATGCTAGCGGGGTGAGTAGCATATGCTAGCACAGAAATGCTAATAGTTGTTTTTCAAAAAACGGTCTAAGACTGGATAATGTAATTACAAATGCTATAAAATCAAAACTACATTGGGCTCATCTGATTAGTGGACTTTACCAACCTGAAATTACACAAAAATGAAACAAGACTCTTTACTGCTGTGTGTGTCCATGTTGGGTATCTGAGCAAGTAGAGAGGACCATAGATATTGGAGAGGACTGGCAGAGGACAGAGCAAGAAGGAACGCGCCAAAGCCTCTCAGTGGGGGCGCTGCCCTCTGGTGGTCGAACCAGGTACAGCAACTGAACCCAATGGCCTTTGCCACTCTTCATTATACTGTACTGTATATCACGAATAAAACAAAACAATGTGATCACACCTTCGTGTGTGTCACACTCACACACATCCAAGATGGCCACCCTAGCAAACATAAAAATTAAAAAATGTGGTGTGCTAATAGCTGGGACTTATTCACAATATTCTGAGCTCCACATTTTGGCATCGACTGTCAACCCTGCTTGTCTGTTAGCAAAATAGCTTATGAACCACCAGAAAGACTTTAATAAAACTCTAAAAAAATAAAATAAACATTGGATCTGCCTTTAAAAACTCAACTTCTGGAGCCAATCCACTTCAAGCACTGTTAATCAACCTTGCCAAACACAAAACCAACTGGAAATCAGTCAGAAATACAGATTTTGAGCTCAAATCTGATGTGGTAGTGGTTGAGAGTCAACCACAACACATCCTCTGAGCGCTATCAGATTACAAAAGATCTTACACACTACTGCTGGACCTTTGGAAAGAGCAAGTTAACAAAGTCTCTTTGGCTCTTGCTGCAACTATTTCTCAAGTGTAAACGAGACAATGTGTCAGATCATCATCTGGGAGATTTGGATTCCTCTTTGTTATCTTTCTGACTTCTTAATGCAGAAAGAATGAAGTAGGTACTTTCCTCCAGCTGTCACTCACCACCCACACACTGCAGGATTACAATCTTTATTATTGTCTTTTTATCTATTCCTTTCTTGAATAATGTCTGTATTGGACCAATATTTAAGCTCTCATACTGTATATTAATTGTTTAACTTTTTTTTTTCATGATGTTAAACCAAAAGTCCACATATGGCACAAAAATCCATTTGTGAAATAAACAAATAAAATAAACAGACCCTTTTTTTCTTTTTCTTTTTTTCTGTAATGACGCCTCAGATTATCTCAATATATGAACTCATGAAAACCTGGAAGAACTGGTTCTGCTGGGCCAAACAATGACACCCAAGGAGACAAAGCGACAAAATGCCTATGCTTTATCTTTGCCCTGACATCCTGCTGTATAAGGTGTTAGTCTCACTTCTTGGTTTAATAACTTCAAATGTTGTCTTAGTTTTATATATATA
>JBBPBX010042820.1:0-10501 GCA_038048925.1 Garcialebias charrua | reverse complement strand
AGGGGCAGACAAACTAAGAATTTTTCTTCTTTCTGCCACCTTTCATTTTATGTATTTTGATTTTTTCACATAATTATGAAATGGTTTAATTTCAATTATCTTTTATGTTGTTTTTGTAATATGTAAAATGAATAAAAACTAAAAAAGAAAAAAAGAAAAGGCAGGTCATCACTTCGCTGTTTTGAACCACTTTGGCTTTGGCTGCCTCAGAGGAGTTGACAGGGGAGAGGGCGGACTCCAGAAACCATCTTATCACCAGCAAACGGGTTGGCCCACTATTGCAGTGTGCTGCTTGTGGGACTAACATACGTTTAACATACGGGGAAAAAACAATGTTTCCCTTCACCGTGTCCGTGTAAATAGGGCCTGAGTTTGTTGTGGCTCCTTGGACTGATGAAGTCCTTTGGATATAAGACAAACTGTCTCAACAACAAAAAAACAGAAACTGTCCAGATGACCTGACTTCACTTTGTTTTTTGTTGTTGTTTTTTAACCTGGATTATTGAGCATGAATTTTGAAAACCCCTGAAGGTTCAACATCGACGACAAACGGCTCTTATTTTGTACGCACGGACGAGCCGTTTCCGGTGCGTCGACGTAAACCGTCCGCAGCTTCACGCTCGGAGCGCATTCCAGTTCCAGAGCGCTTTCGGCAGAGCAGGAGGCTGCACATTCCTCTGTAGGCGCGGTGGACTTTCCCGAGCGGCAGGTTGTTTTAAAGGCTCGGTCGGCACCAGCAGCGTCCATGACAGGAGCTGCTAGCTGTTAGCCGCAGGGGGAGCGGAAGTGGGGGACACACGGTGGGAGATCATGGACAAGCAGCCTGCACCTGCTGCTGCTGCACCGAGTCCAGGAAGCCCGGAGCTCTGATTGGAGGTAGGCTGTTAATCACACTTTTCTCTTAATTAAACTCACAAACTCTTAATTAAAATGTCACCACTCAAGTTAAAACTCTATGTTTTAAACCGAGCTTTTGCCAGTTTGATAATAGTTTAAAGGTCCTCTGACGTTTTTGTTTACGGCGTCAATAAATACTCCCAAGGTGTGGCGGAATAAATCACAACAGGGCTTTGTCTAACTCGGGGGTCTTCAACCTGCGGCTCTGGAGCCACATGTTGGTCCCTCAACAGTCAAGCTCTGATCAAAACTAACTTTAAACTGAATTTTATTTGTTCTTAGCAGTTTTTCCTGTCGTTTCCTTTGCAAATGTGTGAATACTAGAACTAATAGACAGAGTAAAACATACTTTAACTATTTATTCAAAGTAGGATATTTAATTTTTCCACAATTAAAATAATTAACCTAGACCTGCATAGTTCATTATTTTATTTTTTAAATTGGGAAAGAACACATTATTTTTCCTTCGTTACAATACTCTTGTCTTTTTTTTTCTTAAAATGTAAAAATACAGTATCAACAAATCATTAGATATTTTCAGCTTTACAATGGCCAGAAAACTACCCTACTGGTCAGAAAATGGGCCACCAGTTGAGAATCCCAGTTGTAGCAGGTATTGTGGCTCTGGACACGTTTAATTTAGTGAACAAAGGGGCAGAAATGGCTCTTTTGATCGTAAACGTTGCAGACCCCTGCTCTAACTCAAGGGAACACGAAAAAAAAGGGGTTTGCTTAGCTGCGGTTTGATTGTGTGCAGCAGGTTGATTTCAGAGGTTTGCTCCATCCATGGCGGGCTGCTGGTGGTGGTGGCGTCGCACCTGCGTGTGCTGCCTGTCCGAGGACGAGAAGACCTCCATTGCTGTGGACAACGAGATCCAGAGGATCCTCAAGCAGCAGAAGAAGAAGGAGAGGAGGGAGATAAAGATCCTGCTGCTGGGTAACCTGCACACTGAGCTGATGCTTCAGCACAGTTTTACACACACACTAAAACAAACAAACAAAATAAATATAAATAAAAAGTTTGGTGTATAAAATATATTCAGCTGACCGTGTCGCCTCAGATTAACCTGTAGTGTAAAACTGCTTGGCCTGTTTTGATAGTCACCAGACGAGACATAGAAACTGTCAGGCATGTGTCACTGTGTGGGTATGTGAAGAATGGTCCTGATTGGGATTGGCTGTACCTGCAAACACACACACACACACACACACACACACTGAGTCACACACAGAGCAGGTCGAACAACTGCTGCATCACGGGCGGCAGCAGGGATTTCACCCTGATGCTTTATTCAACCCTGATAAATCGTGACTAAAACCGGGCATGTTGACAGGCATTGAAGATCAAACGAAATAAAGATGTTGCATCGTCGAGGGACAAATACTTTGAGTTTTTCCACTGAGAAATCTGGTTTGAAAAAATGTATCCTTGTCTGTTGATAAACTGGAAATTTTAGCCCACATTTGCTCATTATGGATTATTACAAGTGCTCATTTCTTTAGTAAAAAAACAACATGATGTCAGTACCTGGCATCATCTGCGTCAAATACGAGATGGGGTAGAGGTAGAGCAGCCTACTTGGGACCAGAAAGTCACAGGTTCAACTCCCTGCTTTGCCCACATGTTGTGTCCTTGAGCAAGACACCTAATCCATTGCTCCCCAGATGCTTACACAGCTGCCCACTCTCCACCTGGATGTCTCTCAGGTGTGATGGTTAAATGCAGAGAACCAAATTCATCGTTGTATAGAAACATACAATGATGACAATACATAGCACTTATTGTTATTATTATTATCGAATATAAATTTTTAATCTACGCCATTACTAGGAATGCCTTGGTTGATACATTTTGTGTCTGTATCAATTAAAAGTTGATTGTTTGTTTATTTATTTGCTTGTTTGTGCGTTTGATTGTTTTGTGTTGCAGTGTCAGGGGTCAGCTGTCGGCTTATATGTGAAGCCCGTTTGTTTTCGGATCATATAGAACAGTTTTTTATTTATAAAAAACTATTTGTGAAAGGAATACATATAATTTGATGCATATCATGCCCAAAAATGAAAAGTGAAAATAGTCTCAACTGGGAAAGGACAAGCTTGGTAATTCCTTGTCTCGTAAAGTGACGTTTTGCTGTAAGGTGTGTTGTGTTGATGCTCAGAGAACGTGTTCAGAATGACTCAGAGCTGTTAAAACATCAGCTGGCTCCATTTTTAGTGAAACTGACAGAGCCATGGTTGATTTGTTGTGGCAGCCATCTTGAACTGGGTTGACTCCAAGAGATAACTACTTTTCTATGTACAAATGTACACTGATTACTTTCAGGTTTATTTAACATCTGCCCAGTGCTTATTTTGCTAACAGACAGATATGGCTGACACCAAGCAAAAATTAAATTCAATGTTTTGTGCTGGAAATATGAGTTAGGGATGATGGTCAGTTGTGACCAGACCAACAATTAGCTTAATGACTGTAAAAATGACTGAGTTTTATTTTTTACAACATTCAGTAATCTTTGTCCACTGGTTCTTGAGATACTTTGTCAAATCTACAAATTATTGATTACAGTAGTCCCTTGTTTATTGCAAGTGTTAGGTTCTNTGAGTGAAAATCTGTGAAGTAGCAACGTTATATTAATTTTAGTATTTATATCTTTTAAGGTTTAGAAACCCTTCCCACACTTGCAATCTTCTCAACTCTTAAACCTATGTCATTTTAACAACATACTTGGGAGCCAAGATGGTGTAGTGGCAGGGCTTTTGACTTGGGACCCGAAGGACGCGGGTTCGCGCCCCGGCCCCGGCCACTACACACCTTGGGGTGTCTATGAGTGCACATCTAATTCTCCAGCTCCCCGAGCGCGACTACGCTGCTCGCTGCACCACCTGGTGGTGGTTGGGTTAAAGGCAGAAGACCAATTTCGTCTGTCAAGTATGGGAAACATACACAGATGACAAATGTGACAAATTATTATTATTATTATTAAATTAAACTTGCTAGCTCTGCAGAACAGCAGCAGCTCTCGGTTCTGGTCCGACTTGATTCGTTTCTGCAGACGTAGCCTGCAGCGACAAAGCCCACAATCAATGTTCTAAACTCTTAAACCTATGTCTTTTTCACAACATACTTGCATGTAGCTACTAAATTTTATTCACCAGCGTATCCCCGCTCAGAAGTCCTCGTGGGCCAGCTACCAGCTCTCAAGGGTCACTATCAGCTCTCAAGGGTCACAGATGAGTCTGGAAGTCTGGCTCTGCACCAGTTCTGGTCCGGTTCGGTGGGTTCCTTGCGGCTCTCTGCATCCACTGGGCACTGAAGACTCTGTAATAAGAGCCAAACTTTTTCCGATCAGATCAAAACTTCCCCTCCAGTATTTCAGCAGAAGGAAACGGGCCTTCTGGGAAATGTAGTCATAATGAGTGGGGATAGAGTGTAGGCTTATTGAGAGAAAACTACAAAATGGCGGCGTCTGTCTGAAGTATTTTTTTTCCGTAAACTTTTTACTGAACAGTTCTGTATCCAGTACTGTCCCAATCACGTGAGTGATATTAAAGTTGACTATCGTTTCCTGTACATTTTTTTCTCGTGTTCAATCTTACTTTGAAAAACCGCGATAGAGCGAGTCTGCAAAAGTTGAACCGCGAAGTAGCGAGGGACTACTGCTCTCTTGCTCTCTCCTCTCTCTCTCTCTCTCTCTCTCTAGGGCGAGGCATAGCTGCGCGTTGGATCGAGCGCAGCGCCACGCTGTGTGAGCGCCGTGCGTGCGCCGCTGCACAAGCCTTTTGAACGCTCGCGCGAACGCGCAAAGCTCTTTTTTTACGACCGCGCACGCTTGCGCGGTGTCTCACAATAAACTGCCCTGGTGGCGGACTGTTTTGTATGACACACAAATGAATTAAATTCCTCTTCTTTATCGCTGATCGGGCCTTTTCTTTTGTTTTTTTGCCTAAAGTCAAGTAATCGCTTCATCCTCCGTTCACTCCATGACTGAAATGAATGAATTCATGTCCTACCTGGCAGCGCGATGTTTTAACTATTTCCTGGTGGGCTGTGAGCAGCTGGAATAGCGCTCCCTGTTTTTATTTTTATTTTTTAGAAGTTTATATTAACATATAAAGTAGGCATGTAACGAGATCTCGTTGTACGAGATCTCGCGATATTAAACTCCCGCGATATCTCTCGTTGAGAGGTAACGTTGTCTCGCGAAGTCTCAGAGAAGGGTCATTTAACATTTCTACCTTTGGAACCCAGAGACGGGTCGAGTGACCTGAAGGATTTTAGCTAACATCCTATAATGAGCTGTTAACAGGCGCTTTTGTTTTGTAAATAAGGCCATTACTGGCGCACCACAGGAGGGGGCACGCTTAACACTAATTTGACTAAGGCTGCGCTTTTTTGCGCAAGTGAACTTGGCTTCTAAATCCCCCGGTCCCTTTCAGTGGGCTATATATGTTGGTCCGTCACTTGACCTCAGGTCATGTGACCTATGTCGGTCCGTCAGTTTACCTCAGGTCATGTGACCTGTGTCGGTCCGTCAGTTGACTTCATGTCGTGTGACCTGTGTCGTTTTGTCAGTTGACCTCAGGTCATAAGACCTGTGTTGGTCCGTCACTTGACCTCAGGTCCTATGACCTGTGTCGGTCCGTCAGTTGACCTCAAGTCATGTGACCTATGTGTCATGTGACCTGTGTCGGTCCATCAGTTGACTTCATGTCGTATGACCTGTTGTTTTGTCAGTTGACCTCAGGTCATGTGACCTGTGTTGGTTCGTCACTTGACCTCAGGTCATGTGACCTGTGTTGGTTCGTCACTTGACCTCAGGTCATGTGACCTGTGTCGGTCCGTCAGTTGACCTCAGGTCATGTGACCTATGTCGGTACGTCAGTTGACCTCATGCCGTGTGACCTGTGTCGGTCCGTCAGTTGACCTCATGTCGAGTGACCAGTGTCGGTCCATCAGTTGACTTCATGTCGTGTGACCTATGTCGGTCCGTCAGTTGACCTCAGGTCATGTGACCTGTGTCGGTCAGTCAGTTGACCTCAGGTCATGTGACCTGTGTCGGTCAGTCAGTTGACCTCAGGTCATGTGACCTGTGTCGGTCCGTCAGTTGACCTCAGGTCATGTGACCTGTGTCGGTACGTCAGTTGACCTCAGGTCATGTGACCTGTGTCGGTACGTCAGTTGACCTCATGCCGTGTGACCTGTGTCGGTACGTCAGTTGACCTCATGCCGTGTGACCTGTGTCGGTCCGTCAGTTGACCTCATGTCGAGTGACCAGTGTCGTTCCATCAGTTGACTTCATGTTGTGTGACCTATGTCGGTCCGTCAGTTGACCTCATGTCATGTGACCAGTGTCGGTCCGTCAGTTGACTTCATGTCATGTGACTTGTGTCGTTTTGTCAGTTGACCTCAGGTCATGTGACCTGTGTTGGACCGTCACTTGACCTCAGGTCATGTGACCTGTGTTGGTCCGTCACTTGACCTCAGGTCATGTGACCTGTGTCGGTCCGTCAGTTGACCTCAGGTCATGTGACCTGTGTCGGTCCTGTGTCTCGCGAGACGCTAATGCTACCGCTAGCAGAGCCCCTAGCAAGTCAGCGTCACGGACAGCATGGCTTCGCCGGATGAAGTTGCTATAGAAGACGCCCCAACTACTGATGGAGGGTCCCGGTGCCGCAGACGCCTCTACATTGATGGAGGGTCCCGGCGCTGCCGACGCTGCCCCGGATGTAAAGACACACTTGCGTAAACACCGGTGTGACCGGTGTTGCCAGATAGAGTCCCACCCACCCAAAGCACTCTTTACCCGCAAAAGTCAGAAGGAAAATCGCGGTGAACCGCCCAATCTGGCAACACTGGTGAGTGACGGCTGCAGATTCAGTGCTGATGCGGATATTTATGTTCAATTTTTGGAAAGTCCTGCGTGAATATCTATTTTTTTAAACAAAGTTGAACGTTCTAAGGTCTAAGGAGATTCAATCAGTAAAATGAAGACATCAGTTGAGTTTGTAATACATGTTAAAACAGAATAAAAGCCTTTTTGCGGCATAAAACCGATCTTTGAAGTTTTCTTGAACTAATATTAAAATCTCGTCTCGTTCTCGCGAGCTCTGTAATTTGTCTCGTCTCGTCTCGTGAGTTTTGTGTATCGTTACACCCCTAATATAAAGTGATAGAAAGACAGCAGCAGCAGCAGCGGAGCGAACAGCTGCTCGTCTGGAGTAAAGCCAGCGCTTGTATCACTGAGCTGTCAATCATTTCAGTAGGCGTGTCAGCAAGTGACCAATCAGCGACCTCAGTTTGTCCTGCTCTGCGCGCAGCTGATCACATTACAACAAGGATTTGGAGCGAGAACGCGAGCATTTAATGTGAGAAAAAAGCAGAGCTCTGCCCGTGAACGCGTGCGCACAGAATGCGCGCGTAGAGCAGCGTATATGGAGAACGCTCAGCTTTGCCTCGTCTCTCTCTCTCTCTCTCTCTCTCTCTCTCTCACTCACTCACTCACTCACTCACTCACTCACTCACTCACTCACTCACTCACTCACTCACTCACTCACTCACACGCACACGCACACGCACACACACACTCTCACAGAAGTAAAAACATTATCGCATCTTTTGTTTTGGAGACGGGCAATTAAAACACTGGTTTCTTGTGATTTAGTCCTTGGGCTTCATGCTGATCAACAAACGTTCTTCTCCGTGTTTTTTTGTTTATTAAAAGCTTGCAACAATTTCCCTTCTAGTATTAGGTTGCTCATTGTTTCTTACTATTAGTAAAATTTTCTGTGGAACCATTTAGACATGTATATATAAGCCTCTAAAAATTAAATAATAAAGTCTTCCCTGCCTGGTAAATAAATCCAACATGGCTCTTTAAGAAGTTTGCATAAATTTGTGCTCAGCTCCCTTTGAGGTTGCTGGTGTTGTACAGAAATTGGTGCACCTGCTGTAATAGACACCCATGCTGCAGGAATTGCTTTTACTTTAGTAAGAGACAAACAGCCATACTGTTTATTTGTACATTGTTTTCCTTTTTTGCCATAAAAAAAAAAACAATAAAATAGCATAAATGCCTCAACTTGTATTTTTTGTTGTTGCTGGTATTTAACTCATATACAGTACAGTAATATATTCAATACTTGATCAATTGTTTTTCTACTCTTACTATTTTTATTTTATTTTTATTTTTAAATTACTCTGGGTTGTAATTGAGTCCAGTATCAGCAAACTAAACAGATAATAAGACACTATGGAGTGAATCAGGATTAGGGGAAACCCTGACATAATACAAATGTCCCATAAACAATAACACTTTAATATTTTCCTGTGTTATTGTCCACATTGCTGCGTAAAGTGACGCAGAACAAATGTTTGTGCAAAGCAAAGACCGTCTTAAACCTACATCCTTGTTTGACCATGGTATGGTCTTTTTGGAAAACGATGTTAGAAAATTCCATCAAAGTGTTGCAAAAAGACACTTTATTTCTTCCTACAAGAGGCTGCTTGAAACAGTGAAATAGTCTTACTTTTAGTTTTCTCCTCATTGTTTGGGTTTTAAACCTTCCTCTTAAATAAACATAAAATTATCTCACTAAAAAGGCTTTTATTGTGAACGGATGGAGAATGAATGCAACATATCTGAGTTCATTTGAATATGAAATGCAGATGTGTCTGCACAAAAAAAGCTGAAATGAATCGGATGTAAAAATGTCAAGTGTTGTATGCTGATGAAGATTCTCAGTCGTCCAGGACATGATAAAATCAAAAAAGGCGTTCAATACAGGATCAACTGGACTTTATTTGTTGCAGAAAACGTTTCGACTTCTGTCCAGAAGTCTTTTTCAATTCTGAAAGAAAGGAAGCTGTGAGAACGAGAAGTTTTATACAAGCCACGCACCAACATATGAAATTGGAAACTGAAATAACACCACAAAATACCTAGCCTGGTTGATACCAGACCCATGTCCTTCACTTCGCTTTGTACTAGGGTCTGGCATCTCTCCCATAGACAGCGATTTCTCCGTTAGATTTTTGAATGGACCAATCAGAGAACAGAAGGCGGAGTTTTGTTAGTTTAGCCTGGCGAGGTCCAGGCTATTCAGATAAAAAGCTCAGAAACCACTCGGTGGATATTTTTTCTGCTACCAGTGTGTAATTATATGTCTCTAATTTACTGACTGTTGGCCTAGATGAAACATTTGAGATAAAATTCGATTTTTTATCATTTATTTTCGTAGCGCACCCGAGGCTGTTTGGAAAATGTCAAACCGAAACTATTTAAATCCAGCAGATTTGACCATTTCGTGAATTGATTTAGGAACTGTTAAGCTCAGGAACACTTCTGATATAACGTCAGCGGTGAAATATATTTTTTATCAGCAGAGAAATAATAGTTTACCTTGTTTTATTGAAAATTCCTTCGTGGCGGCAGCCATTTTGAATGACGACGTCAGTCGACGTCGTTCAAAACTCCGCCTTCTGCTCTCTGATTGCTCAGGAACACTTCTGATATAACGTTAGCTAAGAAATACATTTTTTATCAGCAGAGAAATAATAGTTTTTTACCTTGTTTTATTGAAAATTCCTTCGTGGCGGCAGCCATTTTGAATGACGACGTCAGTCGACGTCGTTCAAAACTCCGCCTTCTGTTCTCTGATTGGTCCGGTCAAAAATCTACCGGAGATATCCTTGTCTATGGGACAAGTCCCAGACCCAGCAGTGAAGGGAAATGAGAATTGAGCGGAGCTGCGTAGGAATGGCGAGGGCCAGGCCACAAAATACCTAACATGCCCATTCTATTTAAATTGACAAAACAACACATCACACCTGGGGGTTTGTAACACATACATGTAAATTGAAAGATCACACCTTAACAGTAGGAGGTTCCCTTGAGGTCTCTGGTAGAAGACACAAAACTGTATGTAAATTGACAAAAAACACCTCCCAAACAACAACAGAGGCTACTCAGAGAAACTTTGTTAGTCTAATTTACAGACAAGACATCCCTGCTCCCATCCAGTGTAAAACGTTTCGGAATCAAATCCAAAACTGAGTTATAAGTCTTAGAAAGTTGAAATCTCAGACCTCCTCCTCTGTTAAGAGAAGGTTTTTCTCTCTTAACATACAAAGCTTCCTTCACCCCCCTCTCAAACCATCTGTGCTCTCGGTCCAAAATTTGAACATTCTGGGGCCTCATGTATCAACCGTGCGCACGCACAGAAACATTGCGCACGTCACTTTCCACGCAAAGTGGCGTATGTATCAAATCTGATATGAACGGGAATATCCGCGCATCCACGTACAAATCCACGGCTGCTCCCCTGCTTGCGTACGCACGTTTCTGTGGTTATTGTTCCTTTGGCGACACTTACAGGTGATCTGTGAAACTGTGTCCACGATGTGAAAACAATCATAAATCCCACCAAACACACATGATTAACGATTATTACATCCACATGGACGCAATTAGATGAGTGGATATAAAAGCATGCGCCAGATAGTGGCAACAATATTGACAACAATGAGATGTAATTTCTTTAAATAAGAAGTTAACCAAGCTGTATTAACACGCCTACGTTTAGGTCAGTGGGTAAAGCGCTTGCC
>JBBPBX010042819.1:11572-28220 GCA_038048925.1 Garcialebias charrua | reverse complement strand
ATTAATAATAATAATAATAATAATAATGAATTCAATTTATAACGCACTTTTCATTAATGAAAATCTCAAAGTGCTACAAGGAGCAACAGAATTAAATGACAATAAAACAAATAATAAAACAATTAAAATCAATAACAATATCAGCTAAGATCAAAAGTAGAATCATGAGGAGGTAGAGTATGCTTGGTCGAAAAGAAAGGTCTTCAAGTCGCTCTTAAAGTCAACCACAGACTGTGGGGCTCTTAGACATTCAGGAAGAGAGTTCCACAGGCGGGGGGCAGCCACACTGAAAGCCCGGTCTCCCATGGTCTTAATTTGGTTCTCGGAATGTGAAGGAGATTGCTGTTCTGTGACCGCAGCGAACGGGTGGATGAGTATGGAATGAGAATATCCTTCAGATAATCTGGTGAAGTTCCGTAAACGGCAATTTGCTCGGGGTGTCATCTATTAAAATATACCTTTCACTCAGGGTCCAAAATTTTAAAAGTTGTTTAATGTGTGGATTGCTATTTCGGCTGCTCCTTTGTCTTTTTCTTTTTTTGGAGATTTTCATTAAAGAAGAATCAATAAAGTAATTTTAAAACTGTTTATTGGAAAACTGAAGCGATGCATTCTGGGTACATGATGACCGATTCGATTTGTGACGGCAGGCCAGGAAACTGTTTTTCGTGTATTTGCTCCAGTTGACCAGTAGATGTCAGAGCAAGAGAGAGTTGCGACACTCCCACTGTTGATGAAATCAGAAGGACCTGTGTTTCCAATCAGCTGCTCCACATGGCCAGGACTGTGAAATGTCTCCTTAATGTCCAGGAACTCTGCCAGAAGACAGAAGACACGGGGTGGTGAGAGGACATCAGATCAAACCAGTGGTTCACCTGCTCCAGAAACCAGGCTGTTGTCAGGTTGGAGGGACGTGGCTGCTCCTCCTCCACCATATATTTCAGACCTGCACTTGCAAGCATTGCAGGCTCCACCTTCATTTTCTTAAAATTACTTGGCTGAAGAGTTTTTTTGTGAGATTTGGTGCAATTTTCAGAGGCATTTCTTTCTATAAATATTTTGAGCCCTGATTGAAAATGTTTGTGCACATTAAACTTGCAGAACTCAGTTTGTGTTGTGATTATTGGAATGTTGCTCCTGCTGACTTGACATGATGTAATTAATAAACAATAGTATTAAATGTACTTCATTAAAGCTTGTTTTACATTTTTCATAATTGTTTTGTAATTTATTTTTGCACAATTAACACTTATTTTGTCATCTGTTATGATTATAACTAGAAACAGTTTCATTTAAATTAACATTTTAATCAGTGAATTACCATTTTACAGTAGTCAGGCTACAAGAACAATTAAATCTGTTATCCAGGTACTTGGTGGCTAAAAAATACACAAATAGAGCAAAATTATATAATGTGCATTGTGCAGAAATGAAGACTTCATCCCAGTCTAAGGAAAGCTGGAGCAGATACTGCTGGCATGGAGGCAAGGTGGAGAATTCTCATGCACATAATAATAATAATGAATTCAATTTATTCATTCATTCATTCAACCTTTATTTAGTCAGGTAAATCTTTTGAACCTCATGGGCTCATTTACGAAAGCGACCTGCTAAAACTAAAGAACAATGAACAGCAATGGTAGAATTTCCTTAAACAATAAACAAACAAACAAACAATAAACAATAGAAAACAAAAGAGAAAAACAATTTTTTTTTTTTTTTTTTACAAAGTATCAAAAAACTAGCAAAACATTATAAGGTAGACGTATAAAATCAAAGACAGGAACAAATCTGCATTGGTTTGTTCCTGTCTTTGATTTTATACGTCTACCTTATAATGTAACGATTATAATGTAACGATGATTTGTTCCTGTCTTATAATGCACTTTTCATCAATAAAAATCTCAAAGTGCTTTATAATAAGTGTTACTTTTTTTACATGTGTAACATTATAAAACACTGTTGACATGGCTATATTGATCATTGTATTGCATAGACGTTTTTTTTCCATTTCTTCTAACAAATGTGTTTACAGTCTTGTTTCACTGTAATGATAAAAGCATATGCCACGTCTAAAAATGCTTTAATAAAACACAGTCAGTGAAATAATCAATAATCAGTTAGGTAATAAGTTTGTTACTGCTCAATAATTACTGAAAGATACCGGACAAAGTAAGAAAAGTTGATTTTTGTGTTCTGTTGTGTCAGTCTCTGCTCAAACTGACTGTCAGCAACGAGCTACTGCTTGTAACTACAGCTGCGGGAAGCACGTGACCGCCTGTCGGCGAGTACAAAGCGTGTCGCAAACTCTGTCTTCACCAGCATAGTGTAATCGACCGTAGAACCGGGGACCGTAGACAGCCAATTAGCTTCAAGGAAGCTGATCCCTGCTGATTGGCTGTCTACGGAGTCCCCGGTTCTACGCGATTGCACCAGCGTAGACTCAACCTGAAGCTCCCGGGAGGGGCGGGACAGGACTGTCATGGCTGCCCCCGTGAGCTTTTGGAAAAAGAGGTGGATAGAGCTCCAGCGTTTAAACTTCTTCTTTCTTTTTTAAAAGGAGCTCCTATTTTAAAGTAAAATAAATCAATACATACAAAATTTTAGTCTCTGGATTACAAACGCTAACTGTTTTTGCTGGGATAGGAGTTGTAACCATTGTCTTCCTGGTATGTAAGCAGACACAAAGCATTGTGGGATCAGAACCATGACTGAAAGAGACTGGCAGGAAGGCTATATCCTCTCATTACTTCTGGTTGTATGCGGGGGGCGCTGTTGGATAGATCATCCATGTTATGAAATATTTACAGCTAAACCCTCAGTTGTTCAAGAAAATGAAGTCTTTTAAATATATTGCTATTAGCGGTGCTGAATTTTAATCTTAGAAAGCACAAATCCGCTCATGAATTATGAAAATTAGTCAAACCGCTGTTACGCTGACAAAAACGTTAGGTCCGCTATAAGCGGATTAGCGCATTAGTGCTACCAAGCGGTCATAAGCCCACCTTTGGTGATTTGTCATCTCTTGAGTTCCTCCAAGTTTTCCCAAGTGTAATATCAACTGCAAGGATCTGCCCTTGACAACATCAAGAATATGCTCCGATCACTTTTTGTCCAGTAAACCAAAATTCTATGTGAATAATTTTGCGAAACTGTGTGTGTTTGAACAGTTTTTTCATGATCTTGCTCCTCTGTTACTGTCGTTAGCTTTGCCTGCTCTCAACTGATAAGAGGAGTTCTACTTAGAGAATGTTGCCCCTCCCCAACTGCCAGAAAGCTTCTGTCTTGTAAACAGGAAATACCATTGCTTGTGTCAGCTTGCAGGCTTGCGTTTTGAGAGGAATGAAGACACGAAGACAAAAGTGTATTTTATTTCACAACAAACCCCCTTTGGACCTCAATTCCTGAGATCCATCCCAAAAGAAATAAAATCACACACCTAATAACGTAGCTAAACGCATATATACACAATATGATGATGGCGGCGCGTGCAAACGTTGCGGCTTCTCTCTCTCCCAGCAACACGGTGCTTTCGTCTGTTTTGTCCTGCACGCCGCAATTTGCCGGCACGTCTTTGTCTTGTCTACGTGTTCAAGAACGCAAGTATAGCCGTGAATTCCTGCTTGATGTCGGAAAAACCGCTCATTTGGGAATAAACAGCGAACTCCAGGAGAAGCTACATGAGCTCGAGGAGGAGTTACGTGAGCTTCGTGACTGCGAGCTGCTCTGGAAGCCAGCCCCGAGCCTCGCTTCATCGCGCCCGCCGTGGAAGTACCACAAGCGGCGTGACGCTTCACCGCGCCCGCCATGGAAACGCCACAAGCGGCGTGACAGGAAACAGAAGCGGGGTAAACGCGGAGGTATCAGAGCTAGGCTAGCAGCTAGCCCACACAGGCCGGCTATTCCATCCATGGTTCTGGCTAACGTGCGCTCCTTGGACAACAAATTGGATTATATACGCCTGCTACGAACGACACAAAAGACTGTGAGAGACTGTTGTGTGTTTGTATTCACGGAAACGTGGCTTAACAACAACGTTCTGGACCACGCTATCCAGTTGGAGCAGCTAACATGCTACAGAGCGGACCGAGCTTTCATCAAGGGAGGTAAGACTCGCGGAGGCGGGCTCTGTGTTTACATCAACAACGCATGGTGTCGTGATGCTGCTGTGGTCTACAAACACTGCTCACATTTAGTGGAGTTCATGACTATTAAATGCAGACCGTTCTTTTTACCGAGGGAGTTTACAGCTGTTTTGATTGTTGCTGTATATATCCCTCCAAGCTCCAACAGCAAAGATAGAGGTGAGGCACTGAATGAACTATATCTGCACATCAGTGAGCAACAAACAGCCCACCCTGATGCTTTTCTCATCACGGCTGGTGATTTCAACCATGCAGATTTAAAGAGTGTATTACCAAAAACATACAGAAACATAAACTTTGCAACAAGAGGAAACCACACCCTGGACCAGGTTTACACCACCATGAAAAATTCCTACAGAGCCGTCCCCCTCCCCCACATTGGTGCTTCGGACCATATCTGTGTCATGCTAAAGCCAGCATACAGGCCACTGGTGAAAGTCACAAAACCAGTCCGCAAGCAGATACGAGTGTGGCCAGAGGGGTCTTCAGAGGCACTCCAGGACTGTTTTGACACCACAGATTGGGGTATGTTCAAAGAAGCTGCTACCACAAACAACACCACATGTCTCCAGGAGTACTCAGACACTGTATGTTCATACATCACCAAGTGCATTGATGATGTAACCAACCTTAAAACCATCACTGTTCGGGCTAACCAGAAGCCATGGCTGACAGCTGAGGTTTACAGACTCCTGAAAGCCAGGAATGCTGCCTTCAAAGCGGGAGATCAGGTGGGCCTGAGGGCAGCCAGAAACAACCTGGACCGGGGCATCAGAAAGGCAAAGAAGCAGTATTCTGGGAAAATAGCTCACCGTTTCAAGGACAGCAGGGATACACGCAGTCTGTGGCAGGGAATACAGACCATCACAAACTACAAACCACCCCCCCAGACCTGTGACAGCTCAGCCTCTGCGCTGAATGAACTGAATGAGTTCTTTGCTCGGTTCGAGGCAAGTAACAGCACACCAGCACATAAACTCCCCCCCTCTCCTGATGGCCAGGTGCTGACGCTGTCCTCAGACAGCGTAAGGCGATCATTCATCAAGATTAACGCCCGGAAGGCCTCTGGTCCTGACAACATACCTGGTCGTGTGCTGAAGGACTGTGCAGGGGAACTCGCAGCGGTCTTCACGGACATCTTTAACATCTCACTGAGCCAGGCCATCGTCCCCACCTGTTTCAAAGCCACCACCATCATCCCTGTCCCAAAGAAGGCAACGCCCGCATGCCTCAATGACTATCGCCCAGTAGCACTCACCCCCATCCTGATGAAGTGCTTTGAACGGCTAGTCATGAAAAGCATCACATCTGTCCTCCCTGACTCCCTGGATCCCTTCCAATTTGCATACCGACCTAATCGCTCAACCGACGATGCCATCTCCTCTGCCCTTCACACAGCTCTCACACATCTGGACACGAAGGACTCCTATGTTAGAATGTTGTTCATCGACTTCAGCTCGGCATTTAACACCATCATCCCCCAACAGCTCATCCTTAAACTGGACAGTCTGGGGCTGAACACCTCAATGTGTAACTGGCTGCTAGACTTCCTGACCGGGAGACCACAGACAGTACGAGTCGGGAGTAACACATCTAGCACCATCACATTGAACACAGGGGCCCCACAAGGATGTGTGCTGAGCCCCCTTCTATTCACCCTGCTAACACACGACTGCACACCATCATACAGCTCCAACCACTTCATCAAGTTTGCGGACGACACAACAGTGGTGGGTCTCATCAGCAACAACGATGAGACGGACTACAGGAACGAGGTGAGCCGCCTGGCCTTGTGGTGCGGACACAACAATCTCACTCTCAACGTGGAGAAGACAAAGGAGATTGTTGTGGACTTCAGGAAGAAGGATGCCCAACATGCCCCTCTGACCATCAACAGCACCGCAGTGGAGAGAGTAGACAGCACCAAGTTCCTGGGAGTGCACGTCTCAAAGGACCTGTCCTGGAGCAGGAACACTGCAGCACTGGCAAAGAAGGCTCACCAGCGTCTCTACTTTCTCCGCAAGCTGAAAAGGGCTGGAGCTTCAACCCCCATCATGAGCACCTTCTACAGAGGTGCCATAGAAAGTGTCCTGACCAGCTGCATCACTGTGTGGTTTGGTGCATGTACTGCATCCTGCCGCAAGAGCCTCCAGCGCATTGTGAGAGCAGCTGAGAAGATAGTCGGCACCTCCTTCCCCTCACTGCAGGACTTACACAGCAAACGCCTCACTCGGAAAGCCCACTGCATGGCAGGTGATCCCACACACCCACTACACAGCTGCTTCAGACTGCTGCCATCAGGGAGGAGACTGAGGAGTCTCCAGGCTCGAACCAGCAGACTGAGAGACAGCTCTGTTCATCAGGCAGTCAGGATGCTAAACACTCTGCCTGCTCTGCCCCCCCTCCCATTTGAACTGCCTTAACACTAAAACTTTCTCACACATTACCACACAACACAAAGATTTTAACACTGGACTCTGTGTCATCAAACGGGTTATTCACTAAACTCTCGGTCATGTGCTCATACAGTTTGCACTACTTCTCATACTTGCACTAATGTTTGTATTACATCACTGCCTATAATCATAATACTGTTTACATTCTCTGTTTACATTTATTAATACTGTTTACTTTTATTACTACTGCTTACATGTAATTACTACTGTTTACATTTACACTACTCTAATATCTACACCACTGCTGATACATATACAGTGTGCTCTGAACGGTCTTATTTAGGGATGCCCAATGTGCCTTACTGCATATGCCACTTTTTGCCTCTATAACAACATCAACTACTACCTCATACATATACTGTGTACATTAACTCATACGCTGCTTTGCCACTTTGCAAATGTCAATGCTAGAAACCTTTAGTTTATTTTAGTTATACTTTTTATACTCTTTTTTTATACTAGTATGCAAAAACTCAGGACAGTATTATGTTCATTAAATGTTTAATGTTTTAGTTTTAGAGTTGGTGTAAATTTTCATACTCTTATACCACTATGCAAAAAACTCAGGACAGTGTTAGTTTTACTATTTTATGCTTATGTCTATTATTATATGTTTCAGTGTTTCAATGTTTAGATGTTTACTGTTGCACCGAGGGACTGAGAGAAACGCAATTTCGGTCCTGTGTATGTCCTGTACAGTACATATTGCAGATCTGACAATAAAGTTGACTTTGACTTTGACTTTGACTTTGATATTCAATCAGTTCTTTCAAAATCCTCCAAGTTATAGTTTTTTAACAAAAGCAGTTGGCGCATCACTTCGGGATCCTTCTTCTCCAGGGTGGAGATAAGTCGAACCGTCAGAGACCTCAGACAAGGAACATAGCAGCACCCGCAAGTCATAAGTATGCCTAAGAAAATAGCCAATGATACCATTATGGATACGAACACCTGTTTCCAAGGACCGAAGATCTTTATCAGCCAATCGTCCAGTGGGTCGTCAAGACCCGAATGGCTTTTCATTTCATTTGAGAGGGTTCTAAGGCCCTCTAGGACCCTTGTGACTTTTCCATCTGGAGCAGTGTTGTTTGGAATAAATGTACAGCAAAGGTCACCAAACATACTACAAACCCCTCTCCTCTCCACCAAGAGCATGTCCAAGGCCATCCTGTTCTGCACTGCCATCAGGGAAGTCGGCGCCAGTTGTTTGGCCAGACCTTCTACCGCGTCTCTGGTGAGATTGGACAGTCGCATAACATTATAATGCACATAATTTATCCTGTCAACATTTTTATAGGGAGTAACAGGAAACACTGCTGAAATGATAGGAAAACTCTCGAACCCAGCTGCCACCTGATCAGCCAGTTTGTATTCATTTGGCACACCCCGCGGAATGCCTATAGAGTCAATATAAGTAGGTGAGCCGACGGTTGGGTCAAAATTAGCAGATCTCCTTTTCCTATTTCGAGAGAGATCAGTTCCGTTCATGATCTCCAATCTGCAGTGGTGGGCAAATGAACGCTAGGTAGCGCTAAAGCGCTAATACGCTTACAGTGGACCTAAACTTTTTGTCAGCGTTTTTGTGAATTGACTAACTTTTATAATTCATAAGCGGATTTGTGCTATTTTTATTTAAAATGCAGTACCGCTAATAACTAATTATCTATCAGTAAAAACCAATAAACTTATTTACAAGCTCTTATGCTGCTTGTTTTACCTTTTTCCCCACCGTAAACAGCAGAGGAGGAAAGGGTGTGAGGGGGAGGGGGGCAGAGCTGAGAACAGACTCGGCTCTACCATGTAGGTAAATGCCTGGGGGTCCCATTTCAGCAGTGGCCCCGGCCCCGCCTCGCCCCGTGCAGTCACCTACATCACTAACATTGCTCATGCTTGTTAATGTACATTTAACATAAAAATAATTATAGTTACGATGAAAACGATCATTAAATACGCAATAAAAAAAACGGTCGATTTCTTTATCCCCCTACTAAAAATGGACTATTCCATCTTGACAACTTCCGGGTCACTCAGAGGTGAACTCGGGTGAACTGTGACTACTGTTTGTGCTGGGTACTTGGATAAATCCGTAGAGAACCCCGCTGTTTCAAGCCAAATTAACGTGGCCGGATGATTTTATTGAGGGTTTTGTGTCGACCATTTGACGGTGAGTCGTTATTTTTATGTATTTTAGTTACTTTTCATTAAATCTGTTGACTACCTATAGACGCTAACTGTGTCTGCCTGTTACACCGGTAGTGCTGGGTTACTAATGGATAAATCCGTAGAGAACCCCGCTGTTTCAAGCCAAATTAATGTGGCCGGAGGAGTTTATTGAGGGTTTTGTGTCGACCACTCGACGGCGAGTCGTTAGTTTCATGTATTTTCATTTCATTTCATTTATTTATTTATTTAAGTTAGGACAATGCATATTAATCAACATAACAGCAGTTAGCATCAATGTAAATATGCCGGAGTTAGCACAATAGCTAATTTGCATCCGTTGTCCTAAGGCAGGTAAGAATAAGAAACGTCCCATAAAACAAAAGAGCGGAGAAAAATACAAACATCACCTATAGCACATAACACAACATAAAATTACAATAAAAATATGATGCCATAAGAATAGACAAAGTAATCTACACATGAGTGCACTTCTGATTAGTTTTCAGCCAAAGTTTCAGAGATTTTTTAAAGCTGGAGTAGGTGCCACAGTTCCTGATGGAAACTGGCAGTGTGTTCCATGACTGTGTGCCTCTGATGGACACCACCATTTGGCCAAATTTAGTCCTGCGCCGCTGCACATCACAATCTCCTCTGGTCAGTGCTCTTGTGTTTACTGTACTTGTTTTTTTACTTATAAAATATATTAAAGGAGGAGGAGCAAGTCCATTTAAAACTTTAAAAATCAGGCAAACGTCCATAAAAATCTGATAGCTATTAAAATCCAAAATTTTGTACTTATTTATGATGTTGCAGTAATGATACTGTATTGGCTTTTTGTCAAAAATTTTCAGTGTTTTCTTAAAAAGAGACTTTAGGGGCTTCATGACGATCTCTGAAGTGTGAGACCATGTAGTATAACAATAGGCTATATGGCTGAAGATCATGGCATGCATGTAAGCCTTTGCTGATTCTGTTGTCAGAGAAGGTCTTATATGTTTGAAGTTTGCCAGATTAAGTTTAATTATATGTGAAATTCTCTTTACATGTTGCTTGAAATTTAGATTAGAATCAAAAATGACTCCGAGGTATTTAAATTGTTCAACCACATCTAATGTCTCGCCATTGACCAACACAGATGGATGCCCATCATCTGGTGGCAGCCGAGAGAAAAACATACAGACTGTTTTTTTAGTGTTGAGATGTAAACAAGAGTCCTGGAGCCAGTGAGACACCGGGATCATGGCACTAGAAAGCACAGCAGCAGCTTCATTTTTTGTTTTTCCATGAACATACAATACAGTATCATCTGCATATAATTGCATTTTTACAGTTTTGCAAACATTTGGCAAATCATTAACATATAGGCTAAATAAGATTGGTCCCAGTATTGAGCCCTGTGGGACTCCAGCTGAGCAGGTAAGAAAGGTAGATTGTGAGTTTTCTATTTGTACTGCTTGTTTTCTATCAGACAGATATGATTTCATCCAGCAGAGGGCACTATTAGAGAAATTAAAATGAGTTAGTTTAGCAAGAAGAATGTTGTGGTTGATTGTGTCAAAAGCACGTTTCAGGTCAAGGAACACAGCACCCACAAAGCCGCCCTGATCTAGAAGCTGTTTTAGATTTTCCAGAAGGTAACAGGTGGCTGTCTCTGTAGAGTGATACTTCCTAAACCCGAATTGCATGGGATGGAGAGAAGTTGGGCTTTCATTTAAATGCTCTGTTAACTGCAGAGCAACCCATTTCTCTGCAATTTTCGAAATGATTGGCAAAATACTTATAGGACGATAATTCTCTGGTTTTGTTTTGTCTCCTGTCTTAAACACTGGGGTAACCCTGGCAATTTTCCATGTGGATGGCACTACTCCGTATTTAATCGATTGGTTAATTATATGTGCAATTGGACTTGCAAGTGCTTCTTTATGAAGCTTAAAAAAATGACTTGTCAGGCCAAATATGTCTCTAGCCTTTGAGCCTTTTAGAGATGATATAGTTTTTATAACCTCAGTGACAGAGATTTCTTGTATACTAAATACTGGTTTATTGACATCTAGAGATTTATGTGGGATGTCAGGGTGTTTGAGATGCATTGTTAATTCTTCAATTGAACTAATAAAAAATGAATTAAACATATTAACAATTTTGCTTAAGTCATCTGTCAGTGCACCATTTACCTGAAGCTGTACATTTTTGAAATTATCAGTATTGTTGCGTCCCAGTAGCTTATTCAAATTTTCCCATATCACTTTCCCATTTCCATTTGCTCCTTTTATAATGTCAATGTAGAAAATAGCTTTTGCTTTACGTATGTGTTTTATCACTTTATTCCTCAGTGATGTAAAAATCTGACGATCAGTTGTAATTCCTGTACTCAAGGATTTCTTAAAGGCTCTATCTCTTTCTTTTATCAATTTTAAAATGTCACTGTTAAGCCAAGGTAAATGATTGTTCTGTTTTCCAAACTTGCCTATTTTTGTAAACTGGTTTAAAATTTCATTGACACTCTTGATAAAGTTGTTAGTACAGATCTCAGTATCTTTATATTCCAATACATTCGACCAATTTATTTGTTCAAGTTCAGTCTTGAGATGCTCTTGCAAATGTTTAGGTATAAAAAGGTAGGATCTATTTTTAGCAGTTGTGGCTGGATGCTGCCTATTAATTTTTCTTGAGCAGAAAATAAAATTGTGGTCAGAGAGACCAGATAGGAGGTTAAAAGTCTTCAAAATTCTATCAGGTTTGTTAGTGAATATTAAATCAATAGTTGTTTTGGACGTATTTGTTATTCTTGTTGGCCCATTTATGACCTTTGTTAAATTATACTTGTCAGCAAGTTGTTTCAATTTTCTCCTATCCAATTTCTTGTCCCAGTTGATGTTAAAATCACCCATAAGGATAATCTCCCTTTGAGAGTTGCAGTGGTTTAAAATAGTTCCAAGTTGATCATAAAATATATCCTTGGTAGATGGAGATCGATAAATACAAATCAGAGTGAATGACATTGTGTGTGACAGTGAAACATTTAAACCGATACATTCAAGATTAACTTCCCCTGGCCAACTGATTAATTCACATTTAATATGGTTTTTAACATAGACCAATACACCCCCACCTTTCCCTGTCCCTCTATCCCTTCTGTATACATTGTATCCTGGCATATTCACAGCTGCTGTTGGTGATGTAGAAGTCAGCCAGCTTTCTGATATTCCAAGTATGTCAATGTTTGAGTCACTTAATAAATGTCTGATTTGTTCTGTTTTATTAACAATACTGCGAATGTTGATGTGACCCATTAAAATTCCTTTTGGTTTTGATCTTGGATCCCAAATTACTTTTGCATTATTGAGGGTTTGGAAAAAATGCATCTTGTTTTGTTTTTTAATAGCAGGATTCAGGTACTTTAGTTTTATGGCTGATGGTAGTCTTTTTGTTGCAGTTTTAGGATTATTTACAGCTACCTGTGGTTGCAAGCCAACAGTATGTTGTTGACTCTCAGCTGCCTGTGGTTGTAGCACACCTGCTTGAGCAAGTGGGCAAAAGTGTTGTTGTACCCTGGTTGGTTGTAATTGTAGCCCAGCTTGATGCAGAGATGGCAGTCCATGTAGTGGCAGTTGTTGTAGCCCAGCTGGCTGCATAGGTGTTAACACAGGTAGCTGTAGTTGTAGCCCAGGTGGCTGCAGTGGTTGTAGCCCAGGTAGCTGTAATGGTGGTAGGCCAAGTAGCTGCAGAGGTGATATCCCAGGTAGCTGTAGTTGTAGCCCAGGTAGCTGTAATGGTGGTAGCCCAGGTTGCAGAGCTGGTAGCACTGGTAGCTGTAGTGGTGGTAGCCCATGTAGCAGAGGTGGTAGCCCTGGTAGCTGTAGTAGTGGTGGTGGCCCAGGTAGCATGGGTGGTAGCCCCGGTAGCTGTAGTGGTGATGGCCCAGGTAGCAGAGGTGGTAGCCCTGGTAGCTGTAGTGGTGATGGCCCAGGCCCAGGATTTACTTCAATGTCACCAGCCAGAAGCAGTATCAGAACAAGATTAGCAGTTCTGGGAGATAGTAGAAAACTGCTAGATTGTTCCTTTTTACCTGGGGGTGGCCTAGCATGGCCATAATCCAGCAGCCTTGTGAAGAGAAGATGTTGACTCTTTTTAGCTGGCAAAAAGATTAGATTGTCACTTTTCCTTGGGCACGTTAAGCTCAGAAGTAGATAAAAAGATATAAAAACAATAAGCAAATAAGATGATGGCAAAATCCGAGGCCTTTTGATGATTTTGAAGAATTTTTGTAACAAACACTCAGGACCTGCCAAACTGTGTGTCTGCACCCCGGCAGCCATCTTGCTTTTTTCAATTTTAGTTACTTTTCATTAAATCTGTTGACTACCTATAGACGCTAACTGTGTCTGCCTGTTACACCGGTAGTGCTGGGTTACTAATGGATAAATCCGTAGAGAACCCCGCTGTTTCAAGCCAAATTAACGTGGCCGGAGGAGTTTATTGAGGGTTTTGTGTCGACCATTCGACGGCGAGTCGTTAGTTTCATGTATTTTAGTTACTTTTCATTAAATCTGTTGACTACCTATAGACGCTAACTCTGTGTCTGCCTGGTTGTGCTGGGTTACTAATGGATAAATCCGTAGAGAACCCCGCTGTTTCAAGCCAAATTAACGTGGCCGGAGGAGTTTATTGAGGGTTTTGTGTCGACCATTCGACGGCGAGTCGTTAGTTTCATGTATTTGGGTTACTTTATGTATAAATGCGGTGGCGACACACCCGTGTATTTGAGATTTAAACGTGGTTTTAGGGATTAAAAGATCATTCTATTTTTTGTTAATTTCGTGGCCGAATAGAATATATGTACGTAAAGTATTAAATAAATCCTTTGATTTTTGTAATTTCATCCTTTTAGGATCATTTTTGTTACTTTTCAGTTGGCAGTGTAGTGCAAATATTGATAACGCTGCCGGCTATATATAAATATATATATATATATATATATATATATATATAATATATATATATATATATATATATATATATATATATATATATATATATATATATATATAATATAGAAATATATAAATAGCGGATTAGATTAGCTTCCCCTAATTTTCATAAGACATTTGTGCTTTTGAAATTGTGGACCTAAAAAAATTAATAAGCGTTTTAGAAATTGTGGAACTAATTTTTTTAATTAGCCGTGCCCAGCACTGCCAATCTGGGACCAATCAGAGCCAGAGGGGCCGCCAATCGCACCATGGCACAAAGTCCAATGGTGCTGTCCAAGACACGAGTGAGTAATCTCCTTTCCCCACAATAGTAGTACAAGCCCGATCTAACAAGAGGGCCAATCACTTTTCTATCCCCTTTATTTGTGCTTGCTGGCCTTGTCTGATTGCACCAGCTTGGGTCAATCATGCCCACATTTATTTTGGCATTTTGACTCGTAAAATTAAAACAGAAGTAATCATTGCGTTTTGCAGCGTGGAATGGGCCAGCTTTGGTGTGATTACCGGCTAAGGGAAACACTTCACTTAAGGTTGTACAATTGGTATGCATCTGCGTTCTGGTCAAGTTTAGTATGCAAGCAATTCCCCATGTATCCTCTGGGAACAAGGGAGCCGGCTCAGTATATAACAGCGGGTGTGCTGCGGCGCATGCCACGCATTCAGACAATGAGGCCTGCTTCGCTGCCTCCGATAACCATGCCAACCATATATTAGTGTCATGGTATCCGGTGGACATTGTGATTACCTCGACCGGAGTCAATTTTGTGTAATCGGTGGCAATTATGTCTGAAGTTTGGTGCGGGATCACGGGGGGGAAAGAAGAGTTACCTAGAGAGCTGATATTGTTTACCATCTCAATTCGTAATAGTCCACATTTTGGTGGATAGGAGTTCACTGTCATTGTCATTACATGAAAATTAAACGGATGTTTGTCTGTTACAAAAGTGGACACCGCTTTAACACCAGTACTACCAAAGCTTTGTCATTTGACATTCTACCTAGACTTCCCATGGGAGTTTGTCATTTGACATACTAACTATACTTCCCATGGGTTTGTCAAATGACAACTTGAATTAGCATTTTTGCAGCCATTGGTATGTATATGAGGCCATTCTGTTGGCGTGGAGGATGCCTTGGGGGCATTTTGTATCAAACTAGCTAATTAGGTGAGGTGGCCATTTTGAATAAAACAAGCTCATTAGGTGAGGCGGCCATTTTGAATAAAACAAGCTCATTAGGTGAGGCGGCCATTTTGAATCAAACAAGCTCATAAGGTGAGGCGGCCATTTTGAATCAAACATGGTCATTAGGTGAGGCGGCCATTTTGAATCAAACAAGCTCATAAGGTGAGGCGGCCATTTTGAATCAAACAAGCTCATTAGGTGAGGTGGCCATTTTGAATCAAACAAGCTCATTAGGTGAGGTGGCCATTTTGAATCAAACAAGCTCATTAGGTGAGGTGGCCATTTTGAATAAAACAAGCTCATTAGGTGAGGCGGCCATTTTGAATAAAACAAGCTCATTAGGTCAGGTAGCCATTTTGAATCAAACATGGTCATTAGGTGAGGCGGCCATTTTGAATCAAACAAGATCATAAGGTGATGTGGCCATTTTGAATAAAACAAGCTCATTAGGTGAGGTGGCCATTTTGAATAAAACAAGCTCATTAGGTGACACGGTCATTTTGAATAAAACAAGCTCATTAGGTTAGGCAGCCATTTTGAATCAAACATGGTCATTAGGTGAGGCAGCCATTTTGAATCAAACAAGATCATAAGGTGAGGCGGCCATTTGGAATCAAACAAGCTCATTAGGTGAGGTGGCCATTTTGAATAAAACAAGCTCATTAGGTGAGGTGGCCAATTTGAATCAAACATACTCATAAGGTGAGGTGGCCATTTTGGATCAAACAAGCTCATTAGGTGAGACGACCATTTTGGATCAAACAGGCTAGCAAACTAGCTTGTATCAAACTAGCTTGTATCACATTAGCATTTTTGCAGCCATTGGTATGTATATGAGGTCATTCTGTTGGCGTGGAGGAGGCTAGCAAACTAGCTTGTATCAAACTAGCTTGTATCAAACTAGCTAATTAGGTGAGGTGGCCATTTTGGGTGGCCATTTTGAATCAAACAAGCTTATTAGGTGAGGCGGTCATTTTGAATCAAACATGCTCATTAGGTGAGGCGGCCATTTTGAATCAAACATGCTCATTAGGTGAGGTGGCCATTTTGAATAAAACAAGCTCATTAGGTGAGGTGGCCATTTTGAATAAAACAAGCTCATTAGGTGAGGTGGCCAATTTGAATCAAACATACTCATAAGGTGAGGCGGCCATTTTGGATCAAACAAGCTCATTAGGTGAGGCGACCATTTTGGATCAAACAGGCTAGAAAACTAGCTTGTATCAAACTAGCTTGTATCACATTAGCATTTTTGCAGCCATTGGTATGTATATGAAGTCATTGTGTTGGCGTGGAGGAGGCTAGCAAACTAGCTTGTATCAAATTAGCTTGTGTCAAACTAGCTAATTAGTAAGGCGGCCATTTTGGGCGGCCATTTTGAATCAAACAAGCTTATTAGGTGAGGCGGTCATTTTGAATCAAACATGCTCATTAGGTGAGGCGGCCATTTTGAATCAAACATGCTCATTAGGTGAGGCGGTCATTTTGAATCGAACAAGCTCATTAGGTGAGACAGGCTACCACTACCGGTGTATGAATGTGTGTATGAATCGGTGGATGGTTGGTATTGTGAATCGCTTTGGGGCTCCTCACAGGGGGCTGGAAAGCGCTATATAAATAAGCTCCATTTACCATATATATATATATATATATATATATATACATATATATTTATATATATTTATATACATATATATATATATATA
>JBBPBX010042818.1:7859-28221 GCA_038048925.1 Garcialebias charrua | reverse complement strand
TTACGATCTTGGGCAGTCTCTTCCAGGACCAGATGTTCAAGCTAATATGCGCCGGGAATTTGTTGTGTTGGGAAGCCGTATCCTGACAACTTATCTTGATGCATTCAAGCAACTCTCAAATGTAGTTGTGCACCACATCCCTCACCAGTTCTCTGAAGAAATGGCCCGTCCTTCAACACATGTATGTTATAACACATTATCGGATCAAAATGATAAAATCATGGACTATATTGAAAATATGAAAGTTAAATGAAATGCATGCTGGATTGAGTCAAGTAATTATTATGCACACTAACATTTATTTTTATTTTTCAATTCATATTTATAGTACCCACTAGGACTTTTATTCAAGGATGAGACTCGCACCGCTGACTTAGTGGATGTTCTCCAGCATCTTCAGAGGGAGTAAGTAACAAGCAAGTTTATTAATTGTTTATTCATTTTTACAAACATAGGTTTCATTTATATGAAATAGGGTGTGTTCCAACTATAGGGGGATCACACTCTTAAGCCTCCCTGGTAAGGTCTATTCAGGGGTTCTGGAGAGGAGGGTCCGTCGGATAGTCAAACCTCGGATTCAGGAGGAGCAGTGTGGTTTTCGTCCTGGTCGTGGAACACTAGACCAGCTCTACACCCTCAGCAGGGTCCTGGAGGGTGCGTGGGAGTTTGCCCAACCAGTTTACATGTGCTTTGTGGACTTGGAAAAGGCATTCGACCGCGTCCCTCGGGGGGTTCTGTGGGGGGTACTCCGGGAGTATGGGGTACCAGGCCCTTTGATATGGGCTGTTAGGTCCCTGTACGACCGGTGTCAGAGCTTGGTCCGCATTGCTGGCAGTAAGTCAGGCTCGTTTCCAGTGAGAGTTGGACTCCGCCAAGGTTGCCCTTTGTCACCGATTCTGTTCATAACTTTTATGGACAGAATTTCTAGGCGCAGCCAAGGTGTTGAGAGGATCCGTTTTGGTGGCCTTAGAATCGCTTCTCTGTTTTTTGCAGATGATGTGGTCCTATTGGCTTCATCAGATCGTGATCTACAGCTTTCGCTGGAGCGGTTTGCAGCTGAGTGTGATGCGGCCGGGATGAGGATCAGTTCCTCCAAATCCGAGGCCATGGTCTTGAGCCGGAAAAGGGTAGCATGCCTTCTCCGGGTCGGGGAGGAGGTCCTGCCCCAAGTGGAGGAGTTTAATTATCTCGGGGTCTTGTTCACGAATGAGGGAAAACTGGAGCGTGAGATCGATAGGCGGATAGGTGCAGCGTCTGCAGTGAAGCGGGCGCTGTACCGGTCTGTCGTGGTGAAGAGAGAGCTGAGTCAAAAGGCAAAGCTCTCAATTTACCGATCGATCTACGTTCCCACCCTCATCTATGGTCATGAGCTTTGGGTTATGACCGAAAGAACAAGATCTCGGATACAAGCGGCTGAAATGAGTCTCCGCAGGGTGGCTGGACTCTCCCTTAGAGATAGGGTGAGAAGCTCAGTCATCCGGGAGGGACTCGGAGTAGAGCCGCTGCTTCTCCACATCGAGAGGAGCCAGTTGAGGTGGCTCGGGCATCTGGTTAGGATGCCTCCTGGACGCCTCCCTGGTGAGGTGTTCCGGGCATGTCCCACCGGGAGGAGACCCAGAGGAAGACCCAGGACACGCTGGAGGGACTATGTTTCTCGGCTGGCCTGGGAACGCCTTGGGATTCCCCCAGAGGAGCTGCTCCAAGTGGCTGGGGAGAGGGAAGTCTGGGCCTCCCTACTTAGGCTGCTACCCCCGCGACCCGACCCCGGATAAGCGGATGAAAATGGATGGATGGATGGATGGATGAGGTTTCATTTATATTAACAATTATTTCACTAAATACATTTCAATGTATTTTATATCAATGCTTTTCCTCCCCGATTACTCTAAACACATGTAAGAGACACATTACAGTGTTTCAATTGATAATCAAATACAATTACTTCTTCAGATATGTTCCAAAGTGCCCCGATGGAATTCAGAAGATTTTGGTTGGGGGTGACAGACTTACTGAAGGCAATTGCCGGAATGTCCAGTTGGCCTTTTCTGAAGGAGAGACAGAGGATGAACGTCTAGAGGGCCTTGTTTTCAAGTTTGAAGACTGGCACGCCATCCGTAATCTCTTTGAGGTTTGTGAGCATTTTGTTGAATAAAAGCTCACTCATGCCCTATATTCCTGTTTATGAAACCCACTGTGTTTTAGATAAATGATGGTGTCTGATAATTGTCCTACTGAATGTTTTATATGTGTTGTTATATGCATTACAGATATATCATCAGATCTTTTTTAATGAAACATCTGCAAAAGACCACAGCACAGTCCTTGCCAACATGAATCTGTTGAGGTAAAAGTGAAATACTTAAAAAGACAAAAGTAATTTGTTCACATTCAATCCAGTTTATATTTGTTATGCTAAATTGTCTCTGTTTTTACATGTTTTTAAAGGAGTCTATCCTTTAAGATGATGTTCATCAACCATGAATTTGGTGTGGATGTACAGTATGAACTGTGTGCGTGTGTCCAAGAAAGCTAAGCCACCATGAATTCGGCTGCTTTCCATCGGGGCTGTATGGGTAAAGGTTTTAGACCACTAGCTATTGGAACAAATAACAATCTAACACTATAATAAATTTGTGCAATTTCATAGCTGGAAAATGTTGAAGGATATTAAAATCTATCATTAATTTGCACAAATAACAGAAGTCACCATTTTGAAAATTAATAAAATTGATTCTCAGTTTTAAAGTGATGAATTTTTATCCATAGCAATTGTTTGAATATGTTAAAATGTTACAGATGGGATTTCCATAACTGATTTTTAATTTATAGGTGTACCAATGCTAAAAAAGGTCCGCACACTTCATACAATGCCTACAAACACTTTGTGAAGATTGATACAACAGCACTATTCCTGGCAGCAGCTATGGAATATTTCCATTTGGATGATGTCACAGGTTTGTATCTGTTTAACTGTGTGTATGTATGACATCATTGTCGTTGATACACCGTCGTAAGGAATGTATTTAAAAAATATAATTTCCTTTTACAGCCACTACTGATGTAGTACCAGAACATGTCCTGCAGGGGTCTGAAGAGCAGAAGAGAACCTGGCTCCATGACTCTGTGGCAAAAGTTGTTGACACATTTCTGACATCAGCAGATACACTTGAGCTGTCGGCTGCAGTGACTGAAGCAGCAAGTACACCACAACACACTGGAAAGGAGAAGCTTCCTTGCCGTCAGCCTGGTTGTAGTAGAGTGTACATCAACAAAAAGAGCAGAGAGAACCATGAAAACAAAGTTCACCATCTTGTCATGCCATCTGTGCCACCTGCTGAGACTGCTTCCTTTAGTGTGGCAGACCACAAAAAGCAACACACTGAGGCCAGGCTTTTCTTTGGATTTCTGCTATGGGACATGTTGGATGCAGTAAAAGAGGGAGATGGGGAGCGTTTGATTAGGCTTTATAAGGTGGCACTGCTTATCTTCAAAGCTTACAGGCACACTAAATATGCATATAGCACTTTGCTATTAACAGTCCAAGTCAATGACACTTTGTCCCCTCAGGTTGCACATGATGTAATTTGGAACAGATTCTGGAATGGCAGGGGGGGCAAAGGAAAAAACATTCCACTGGATCTGCACCTTGAGCATCTCAATAACTTCCTAAAATCATTTCTGAGGAACAAAGGCACCAATCTGACAAATGACACAGCTGACAGGGTTAGCAGGTCTGTTGGTGTTTTAAAAACCATGATGGAAACAGCAGACAGAGAGCTGCAGTTATCCCGGCCTGTTGGCACCCACCATGCAGCTGATATGACAAATGACATTTTAACCTTGTTGCAGGTGTTCAGGAAGACGGAAGTCTTCAAATACCAACCAGGAAGACACTTCCTTGCATTCCCCAACTTCAACCGCAACATTCTGTACAGGCTAAATTACGAGGACTTATGTCAGTGGATGCGTGCAAAGCTCAAAGAGTGGAGGGCTGCACCACTTTAATATGTATCTTGTGTTTGTAATGGTACAAGCCTAAAGTTCGATCATATGTGTACTTGGACTAGGGGTTAATTTTGTATGTAAATTCATATTTTACGTCATTGAGATTATATTCATTTCTGTGCAGTAATTACCCTTATAAACAAAAATGTTGCTAAACGTGTTATTCAGTTTCTTTCATGGCCCTGCTACACATCTTGTTGGAAAACATGCGTGATACCGTTCCTGTACACATTATAACGTAGTAACAATGTTATTACTTAAACCCTCTCTCTGAAGGTTACTTTTTTAGATTCAAATCCCAAAAAATGTGAATCATATTGCCACTTTATTTTACTGTCTACACAATTTCAATACTTTATTAATACTGCCTTTACACTGTGTATTTTTTGTTGTGCATTTTTATTATTTCTTAATTTTTGAAAGTTTTTACTGTTACATTGCACTGATAGTTCTCATACTGAAAAGATCTTGTTGCTACTGTGTAGCCTCTTTACCATTAGCCTGTGAAGGACAAGGGTCTGGTTTTAACCAGGCTACTTTACCATGTACCTCATATTATTTATGCACTGACAATGTAACTTTTTTGCGTCATGGTTACTTTAGCATCCTTCTCCCAACTCCACAATCATTTGCATACCTCACAATACTGTACAGTACTCTGAAACGAAGCAATGTAACAGTTGGCCTAAATTTGTCAAAAATAGTTTCATTTGTTGAAGTTTCAGTTACAGTGACCATCTCAAAGCTACTGTCAAGTTTGGTATTTGTTGTGTAACTAGATTAGTATGAACAAGAGTATTTTTTACTGTATGGATGCTATGGTATACTTTTATTTTCTTATGCTTATTAATAAAGTAATATTTTTAATTATATATCTGTTATTTTTACTGCTGTCATTACACAATTTTCAGAAGTCTAATCTTAATTTTTTTTTGTCTTATTCCAAAATGAAGTTACAACAGACTTATTTTTTAAATATCAAGTAGCACATTTATTAACAGTCTTGTTAAGGTAATTGACAATAAATAAATTCAGACAATATGTACAAATGTGTACCATCATGAGTACACACAGAACTAAAAACAGTAATCCCAACATCTAAAAAAGCTAAGTCTGGTCCTCTGGACATTCAAAAAAAAAAAAACAAAGCAAAAAAAAAAATCCCAACAATTTACAGCTCTGACTCTGAGCTAGTGGCATGGCTCCTGGATGCATCATCATCATCATCATCATCAGCTTTGTCGAAGTAATTACCATAATACAAATCTGGCTCAATGAAATTCCCTACCGAATCAGACTGTTGATCAACATCAACATCTTCAAACACATCACTAATGATAGAAAATATTTCTTTAGCATGGTCTAAACAGAATACAGGAAGATTGTCAATTATGTATGACAGGTGAAATATATATTGACAATGATTCAACACAGAGTCCACCAGTTGTTGACTGAAACCAGTGCATGCTTCATGTGAGGTGAAGAGTCTATTTGATGAAGTGATTAGACTGGCCCTGTAACTCTGGAGCAGATCTGCAATCAAAGACCTGTCCTCTGCTGTCACATTCCTAGATCTGCAAATAGCATTTTTTTTCTGAATCTGTTCATAATCTGGGGGGGGTTCAGTGCATGTGCTCGATGTACAAGAGCAGATAGTGTGACAGTAGGTGCAACAGCGATGACCTGGTTCTAGATGGCTGGCTTCAGCTTCAAAATGTGAATACAGCTCTTTTCTGAAACATTTGGTTTTGCCTGCCGTCAGCAGCTGCTTTACCTCTTCCTCCACCTTAAATAAATGTCCTGTGTTGTATATGATGGCATGAGATGGCTGACCATTTCTTCCAGCCCTGCCCACCTGTTGTATTATGGACTCTAAGTCACCAGGAATACCATACATCACCACATGTGAAACATTAGGAAAATTCATTCCCATTCCCAAGGCTGTAGTTGCAACAACTACACGGCAATTACCTTCCCCTCCCAGTGAAGACAACACTCGGTCCTTGTTTTGTGGGAGTGTCTTGCTGTGGAACATACCAATTAGTAGGTTTTCCTTTTTATGATCATGATCACAGTTTACCCAGGCGTAGTCTTGAAGTTCAGCTTTTAAGTATGAAAAAACTCTCCCCACTGTTTTTAACGTTTGGCAATATATAAGTACAGGTTGCATGGTTGACCCCTTGTCCTTTACAAGTTTCACAAGCCAGTCAAAGCAGCTTAGTTCATTGATGTGCACCTTGCACAATCCAAGACGGATGTTTTCCTTGTTGGGGCTGGTGATTATCTGAATGGCATTGTCCATATGAAGAAGTCGAGTGACGCGGTTTCTTGACTTGATGTCAGCAGAAGCAGTCAGTGCCAAGATTGGTGTTCCTGTTAAACAGAGAAAATTACAAAATAAACACATGATCATACAAAAAAAAAAGTTGTGTTGTGTAATACGTCACACTAGTGAAAACTTCATGAGCATCACATTTAGTAATGAACTGTGTCCAGATGACTCTTTAACCATCGCACATAGGTCCATTTTTGCACTTTTTTTTTAAAGTTTTATAAAATTTTACATAAGATCACTATCTCATCATGTGCTATTAGTGTGTTGTGTTAACACAGACAGCATATTTAATTTGATGTGCAAAAAATGCTGATGTTTTATCAGCTTTACTCCTTTTCGAAAACATCTGTTTGACTCTGCAGTCAGCTTTTGAACAATTTATAGTCACTGATTGTAAATCGTCTTTTTATTGCTCAAATACACATGCACAGACATTTATATACCATCCATTTATTTGTGTCAAATTATAAATATACACAGACACTATTTGTTTTGACTGTCTTTGTTGCCGTTGCATATATTTCAGCATTTAGGAGCAAAAATAATTAAAAACAAATGTATTTTCTATCTTTTATTAAAAGACAATTCTCACAATAACAGTTTACATTTCAAGTCGTTCTGCTAGATTTCAAGCACCTAAAATAGAGATAAGTTTGGTCAACTCACCCTCCTTGGTGATAGATCTCAATTCTCCAAGCTTGCTAAAACTCTCTCGAAATGGTGACTCACCCTTGGATGATTCTCCCCTGCAAGTGGACAGCAAAATGTGCAGGTTTTAAATCATACCATGTAGAATAACTAAAAGTGACAATGTTGGGAATGCAAAGGCAGTCTTAATTACATTTTTTTAAATGCTTGCTTACCATTTGTACATAACGTGAACCTCATCCACCACGATGCCAATGATGTTGTTCTGGTACACAGACGAGCTTAGCATCCGTCGCCACTTAGCATTGAGCAGCCAAGACTCAGGGCTCCCGAAGACCAGGCTGAAGCGTCCTTGCAAAATGTCACAGTCTTTGTTCACACCGAGCTGCCCAGCACTTACTCCTAATTTCTGTGCCTCCTTGATTTGATCCTCCATTAGGGCAAGAAGAGGTGAAACGACGATCACGATGGGGTTTGCTTCTTTAGCATTTAGCCTAGCCACCTCCTTCGATATTAACGGAGCCAACTGGAAAATTAGACTTTTGCCAAATCCCGTGGGGAGTAGGGCCACGACGTCTTTGCCAGCAATAAAATTTAATAAACATTCTTCTTGCTCCGACTTTAACATTTCAATATTTGGAAGGCTTCTCAACACAGACCGAATAGCTTCCTTCACTTCTTCCGCCATTGTTAAAAAAAACTACAGATAGATAACTGCGCATGGAATCGACGTCATTCAAAACTCCGCCCCTTCTCTTCTCTGATTGGTCCGAACAAAAATCTACCGGAGAAATCCTTGTGGATGGGGGCAGTCCCAGACTGTGAAGTGAAGGGAAATGAGAATTGAGCGGAGCTGTGCAGGAAGGCGAGGGCCAGGCTAGATAACAACAAGTGAACTGCTTGACTGGTTCTTTTAGACCAATGGGGAAGAGACAAGTCTCTCTCATCTCAGATCTTCTACTAAGGTTCTAAGCTTTTGCTGTAACGTTGAGTTTTTGCTGGGAACTTCAAGACATGAGGTTGTCCCAAAGAGCTGGATGAACGTCAGTCACACGCTAAGGACACGTCATTCAGTTAAAGACTAATAACATGTTGTTATGAGTCCACTTCAAACCGAGCGTAAGCTCAAAACTTTGTTTATTCCTTCCTGGAATAAGTTATCTTGAGCCAGAGGCCAGGAGCTGACGCATTTTCTGATTACCAACGCGAAACCAGGAGACGTTGGAAGGTAAACGAATAACCTGCTCAGATGTACTGGTTCCCGCAAGGACCCCGTGCATCTGAAAAGCTACAAGGTCTTCTCTTACCGGGCTGTCGTCAAAAGGTAAAGAGCTGTTTACAAACGTACTTGGGATTTAGCAGAAGTCGGATGGAAAGTGTCATTTCTGTTTACACTCAAGATAAATAACTTCCTCTCTTAACATCTCCCTCTTAAATCTCCCCATCTCCATTTCTAAGCTGGTAACTATATTTAAGCTAAGACTGAGCCACAGACTAAGTATAATGACATCCTGTATTTATGTCTGTTGTTACAATTTAAATGTGCTGACATATTAAATTGCAAGAAAGTGAAATCTATCAATCAAAGTGTAATGGTGTTAAATTTAGTTGATTTATTTTTAAATAAATGGTAGTGTCTTTGGCATACCAAACTAAGTTAACGTTTCCATTGTCACTCTATGGCTTCTGTTTTACTTATCCATCATAAAGATCACAGAAATATTGGGTAAACGGAAAAAGAAAAGAATCCGCGAAATTACTATTCAATCAGAATAAGTAAATTAATTAAGGTAAAGTGGTCAGTATTAATATTGACCTCCTACATATCCTTTACATCTGGGTGGCACCGTACGTGTTTAAAGACACAATATGGTGGTTACCCTCATGTTTACGTCACATTCAACCTACAAAATGAACACAAGGATTATCTAAGCATAATCACTGGAAAGAACTGTGCCAAACACCTACACAACAGAAATTATTTAAAAATGTTTTAAATGTCGGGGGTTGGGCGCTTGGGCGTATGTCGGCTCGGCCTGGTGGTTGCCTGGTGGGGCTCGGGTCCTCCGGTCCTATCGGGCATGGGCCTGAGGGGTAGGCGTCTCCAGTACCCGGGCCTTTTTGCCTAGGCCTGGGGCTTTGTCGGTACAGTGGGCCCCAGCGGTGGCCTATGAGTTTGTCGCTGTTGGCCCGGGGGGGTCATTGTGTGGTCGCTGTTGGGGGCCTTCCAGCTCTACCCTATGGTCGGACCTGGGGGGTGGGTGAGTGGTTCGTCCTGCTTGGGTGGCCCTGGGGGCTCTGCGCTTGGGGTCCCTCTTGGGGTCTTGGGCTCTGGTCCCTCCTTTGTCTACCTCGGGTCTTGTGGGGTGGATCTCTGATGCTTCACGGTCGCTATTGAATGTTCTATTAGAGAAGCCTTATTCATTTATGCATGCTTACAACCACACACAAATGGATACAGGGATTATTTAGATATCATATGTAGATATGTAGATGGGTATGTGACTGAATATGAATGTACATGTATGTGCATGTGTATATATGTATGTGTATGTGTATATATGTATGTATATATATAGGTATATATGTGTATATATGTATATATATATATATATATATATATATATATATATATATATATATATATATGTATGTAGGTATGGGTGTATATATTTATAGTAATCTACTGCAAAGTCATGAATATTATGTGTATTTTATGCATATGTGTTTTGTTGCTGTGTTCTGTCATGTACTTTGCAGGATTGCAGACGGTGGTTGGGTGTGTTTGCCTTGTGCTCTTTTTGTGGATATTTGTTTTGTAGTCTTACTTCCTGTCTTTCCTTTCTTTCTATCAAAATAATAATAATAATAAATAAATAAAATAAAAAAATAAAAAATATATTTAAAAAAATCATAATGGTGTGAAGAGGATGGCTGTGAGGTGTGAAGGGAGGCCATCTATAAAAGGGGAAAAAAAATTAGATTGATCAATTTTACCCACAATTCTTATCAAGGTCATGCAACCAGAAGTCAAATAGTACCGGTAAAATACAGTAAATATTCATTAAATTTGTACCATTGATTTTTATTGTTAAACTCTTTTGTTAACTTCTGCTGATTTTAAATGTACTTTCTAAATAAATTTGATCAGATGTCACAACAGAGCTCATATGAGGAGGAGGGAGGACAGGGGAATGGCCCCTCCTCCTTCTCGTTGTCTCCCCTGCTCCGTTGTGTTCGGATGTGAGCGTAAATAAGATACTGGTATTTAAACACATATTTACTGTACACAGAAAGTTTTACTTTTTTTTTAAAACTTGTATTTAAATATATATCAGTCTTGACTGACTGACATCTTTAAAAATAAATCTAATGACTTCTCCACTGAGCTCTCATGACAGAAGGGGAGAGGGAAGAGCCCCTCCTATTGTCTCCACTCTGTGTTTGGATGTGAGTTTAAAATGAGATCCTGGTATTTAAATGCATATTTACCGTACAGAGAAAGATGTCACACAAAAATAATTGGAAAACTTTTATCAAAACATGTACCAGACTTGACTACTTTGCATCTCCAATACCCGACCATCGGCATATTGATGCAAAGCTGGTGGCAGCTCTGTTTCCTTCTTCAACAGACAGATTGATTACTTTTCACTTGAAAGCTGCATCATAAAAAATATTTGTGTGTTTTCCATTATTCATGAACAAATTAACAGGTCTGTGAATGAAGTGCAAGATACGGTAACAATCAAAAGAAATTAATGCTTGACTATCTTGGGGGATGGTCCTCAAGAGTGCCTCATTGGTCATTCAGGGTAGACTTCTGGTCACATGATGACAAAGTGGCTGGAGTTATGGTAGGGAATTTGAAACCTTGAGCAAGAAGCTTTGTACATGTGGTTACCTGAGGGGGTTCTCTGCAGACCAAAAGTGGGTGTTTCTGGAGAATAGGCGTTTCTAGAGGACAAACACTGATTGGATAGCTGTATTTGCTGGCTCTTTAGGTAGGTTACATCAGCTCTTTTTAAAACTGAAGGTTTCTAAGAAACAGCATGATATCTGCTGTCAAACACAAGAGTGTTCTCTTTTGTTCTTGTGTTGTAGGCTGTACCTGACACAGGTTGGCTTGAGTGTGGTCTGGGTACAATGAAATATGAAGCATCTGAAGCAAAACCACCTGCTCCCATTTGTCAAAAAGTCTGGTCTCAATTAAAGATCATCAGTCTTGTAACGAGATAATGGCCCAAAACAAAAGCTAAAAACTAAATTTGCTCTTTAGAAGTGCTCTTCAATGAGAGCTGATCTATGAAAGGAGCTGAAACATGGAGTAGGATTGACCCTTAAAATC
This sequence comes from Garcialebias charrua, assembly GCA_038048925.1. NCBI lineage: Eukaryota > Metazoa > Chordata > Actinopteri > Cyprinodontiformes > Rivulidae > Garcialebias > Garcialebias charrua. Next base: position 16,885 of record JBBPBX010042818.1, on the reverse strand, counting down.
TGAGTCAGCTGAAGAAGTTAACCAGTAAGCAGAAATACCTGCTCCAGTTGCATACATCTTACAGAAACTGACATGACTCATCTGCAGTGACTGCTTTAAAAGTTGAACAAGAAAGTGTGAAGTTAAAGGAAACATCCTTTGTCCCAAAGCCAGTTGAAGTATCATTATTATTTTGGTTACTTTATTTTTATTTCTTTATGAATTGATAGTAACGATTTTCACATTAATCAACAACCAAAATGAATTTTGTTTTTTAATGTAATGGCTAGGAATAAAAAAAAATACATTTAGCCCTCTCCATTACCCATTTATGTTGCTCTTATTTTGAAATGTAACCGGAAGTTCTGTGTTAAGAGAGGTGGAAAGATAAGTTATGGAGACACAACTAATGTTGAACCAAGACGGCGTCAATGTTGAATCTGAGACACCGCTAATGTTGAAACGGTAAACACCATAGACATAATATGACTGTGGTTAAAACAATCTGCCAATAATGCCTTGTTTTTAGACATAATGTGTCTGTGGTTAACACAAAGGCCTTGTTTTTTTGTTCAGCCTTTTTTTCATCCAATCAGATGTGGCCCTCCAGATATGCCATTTTACTATTGTCCAATCAGATGTGGCCCTCCGGACACCTCCATTTTCTATTGTCCAATCATATGTGACCCCCTAGATACACCTATTGTTCTATCTCATGCAGGCTGCCACCCTTTAAGCCACGCCCTAGTGGGTTTACCCCTGCGCTTCGCACCAATCACTGAAGACTTCTAGTCCACGCCCACCTGTCGTGGGCCCTGCCTCGGTCTGCTATATAGTCGGCTGCTGACCGAGAATCGACTCCCTAAAAATTTTCACACCATATGATTCAGAAGATTTCTTTCTACGATGGATTCCAGAAGATCCTTAAGAAATGCACAGGATACAAACCCGGCTTCATGCTGCAGGCCGTCAAGCATCTTGCCTGCAAGATGTGCCTTGGACTGGATCATGCACAGCAGGCAGTGGTTCAGCACCCTGAGTGTCTCGCCTACCAGCTCCTGTCTGAGGACTAGAAGGAGCGCCGGTTCGACCTCGTTGGCCGAATGGCAGCGGAGGCTCAGCCGATGGTGGTCGCTTCCCCCTCCCTGTGGTTCTTGGAGAAGGGGGATTACGCGTCCACGGGGGTAGCTAGCGAGGCCGACCTATCCCCCGCTGGGGGTTCAGGTCCGGTCTCTCCCTTCATTCCCCAACTGGAAGGTGCTAGCCGTCGTGTTGCTCCAGTTCTCTGAAGTGCGTGGAACCGATCCTACCCCCCACCGAGGGAGAAGCCATGGTTGGCATGGCCCCCACGACCAATGTGCAGGTACCAGCCTGCCCACCAGCAGATCTGGACCGAGTGACCTGCAAGCTTTGACACGGAGGAGTCATGCAGCAGCAGGGCACCGTCTCCTGAAGGTGAGGGACAGCCGGAGCCCGACACGGTCGAGCAGGGTCCTCACATCAACCTGGCCAACGCGTTGCCCGACATCATCAGGTGGGCAGTGGGTACGTGCACCATGACGGTCCCTGAAGGCACCACACAGGCGTCTTCGACGCAGCTCCTGGCTGGACTTTTCACTGCGATGCTGGTGAACCAGGCGCAGATGCTCTGGCCGTGCGTCCAGGACATCCTCTCCCTGCTGCATGTAGAGAGTGGAGCAGAACTCGTCCGCGTTTTTTTGGACTGAAAGCCACAAAACATGTGGGGAAGCCAGTCACACCGCCCGCACTGCAGATCAGTTTGCCACAAAGATGCAGGAACGCATCCACAGGTGTGCTTCTCAGGTTGGTGCGCGGTAAATAACATTGCACTCCTGGCGCTCGGAGTCAGGCAGGAGCGAACGCACAAGAAGGCTGGAGCAGCTCTCGACGCCATCACCAACCTGTACGGGACACTGCAATCTGCTCTGCTCCGATCACAGCGTGGTCCACGCTGCTCCAACGACAAGTCTGGCTCAAACCGCCTCCCTTCCGTCACGGAGGAAGTTTTAACGTCAGGGGCCGATCTCAGCACAGGGTCTGTTCAGTGAGCACTACCAGACCGTGTTCAAGCAGCTGCGTTCATCCACGGGTGCGCTCGAGCAGGTGAGAAAAAAGAGACTTTCACCCCCGTCACAGACCTTCGCTGTGCCCCCAGCTCCGTCCAGAGGACAACCGGCTCACTATTACCAGCGGGCCGGGAGCTCCAGAGGCAGGAGTCGCCAGCAGATCTCATGGGCCAGCCAGCACCACAGTGCTAAAAGAGACATGTTTTTAAGAAGTGACGGAGTGGAGGGGATGAGTTCAGCAGTTTTTTTGTTTTCTGACAATAAAGATTCTGTCTTTGAAAACAGTGTTTGTTATTCAGACATGCTGGTTGCCTCTTTCCGAGGTCCGTGTGCACGGCTGCACGCATCTCCATGTTCGTGCAGTACAAACAAAACAAATTCTTTCACACAAAGCCGGACTACGAGTGGTTTCGATGTTCCACCGGTAACCACTCCAGCCCCGCCTCCCTACACGCAGACGAGGACATGCGGACGTGACTGCTTGCAGGCACACAGCGATGCACTGCACAGTCATGTCAGACAGACATCTGCACTTGTTAACACAGTTACCTGTCATGAGCCTGGCCTGAACACATTGGTTCCAGCCAAGACATTTCTGTCTTCTTCAACATCGAGTCAAGCCACAGGTAATGTCTCTGACCCGTCTCAAAAAGACGTTTCTCATACATACATGAGTCAAACGTGTGTCAGTGCTACACCCGTGAGGCGGCGCACAGTAAAGGTCCCTTTTCAGACCCGCCTCCCTTGGGACAACGCAGACTCTGTCCACTTGGCGGCGGTAGAAGCCAGATTATGTCTACTCAGGCAGCAGAACAAGATGGCTGCCCCCTTGGTAGATCACAGAGCGGTTTGGCTGCAAACTTGCTCTCTGAACAAATGGTTGTGGCGTCTGGTTCGCGACGGTTACACCCTACATTTTGTAATGACACCGCCCAGGCTCAACAGAGTTTTGGAGACGAAGCTCTCGTCTCCTGCATAGGGGGCGGCGCTGAGATTGGAACTACAGGAACTTTTGGCGAAATACGTCATGTCCAGGGTTCCTTCGGACGACGAAATGAACGGGTTTTATTCAAAATATTTCCTAGTTTCCAAGAAATCAATGGATCTGAGACCGATTTTACCCTTGTCTATTTTCAACGACTGCATTATGAAACGTCCTTTTCATATGTTAACGTTGAAACGTGTTCTCGAGAACGTGACGTCAGGGGACTGGATGGTACTAATCGATCTCAGAGATGCTTATCGTCCCAAAACACAGGAAGTTCCTTAGGTTTGCCTTTCAGGGAATCTGTTACGAGTTCAATCGCCTATCATTCGGGTATGCGCTTGCGTCGCTGACTTACGAAGGTCATCGAAGCAGCATTAAAAACGCTGCGTTCAAGGGGCTTCCGAGTCATGTATTAAATCGACAATCTGTTGCTACTGTCTGGATCCAAGAGGGAAGCAGCAACACATACGGAGATTCTGGTGAGTCATCTGACCTGTTTGAGGTTCCGCTATAAATTGGAGAAAAGCTCTGTTTCACCAGCTCAACAGATACTTTTTCTGGGTGTCAACTTATGCTCATTAACAATGAAAGCCGTTCTCTCAAACCAGAGAACAGATTCGCTGACGTCACTCCTCCACCGCGTCCGACCACACAATACGGTGTCGGTGATCACAATTATGCGGATGTTAGGAATGAGGGCCGCTGGCCACACGGTGGTAAAACTAGGTTTATTGAACACAGGTGGTTTATTCGTCAGAGAATAGACCCTGTACGCCACAAAAGGCGCTAGCTCACGGTCCCATGTCTGTGAGGACGGACCTGGTGTTCTGGGGGAATCCCAGGACTCTGACAGAGGGGGTTTCCCTGGGCAAAGTCACGTCATGGAAGGCGGTCTTTACCGATGCGTCTCTTTCCGGTTGGGGGGGGGGCATGTCAGCCTCAGACAGTGGGCGGGACGTGGGCACGTCTCACCACATAAACCTGTTGGAGTTATTAATAATACACAAGGTTCTCAAACACTTTGTGCACATGCTTCATCAACAGGATGTCCTCATACACACGGACAACATAACAGCCACAGCTTACATAAACCGCAAGGGCGGGGTTCGCTCAGACCAGCTGTTGAAAACAGCCAGGGAGCTGCTCTGCTGGGCAAATGTTCACCTCAGATCACTGAGGGCTGTTTACATCCCAGGTGTGCTAAACAGAGGCGCCAACATCATGTCGAGAGGGGGGCCTCTGGACAGAGATTGGATGTTACACCCGGACCTGGTGCCTAAAATCTGGACCAGGTTCGGGGGGGCGGAAGTGATTTGTTTGCGACGCAAGAGAAATCACAGTGCACCCTGTTCTCCCTGAGTCCCCTCGACCCCCCCCCCCCCCTTGGGGATGGACGCTTTGCTCACAATCCGTGGCCGAGGGTATTGAGTTATGCTTCCCTCCAGTTCCTCTGCTATCAACACTGCTGGAAAGAGTGTGAGAGGAGGGAGTATCAGTCATTCTGATCGTTCCAGAGCGCGTGAACGCACCATGGTTTCGGGTCCTGCAGCAACTGACAGGCCGCTCCTGGAGACCCCCTTGGAGAGACGATGCTCTACTGCAGGCAATGGGGTGCAATAAGGAGCCCTCCGGTAATAGGCAAGCATCTGTGGGCTTGGATGCTGAACGACAGCGTCTAGAAAACCTTGGTTCCCTAAGATGTCATTGGAACCATTCAGGGCTCACATGCACAGTCTACAACAACTGTTTACGCTTCAAAGTGGGCTGCTTTTCAGCATTGGTGCATGGAGACACATCTGGACCCATGTTCACGTCACTTGGGTCCAATTTTGTCTTTCTTACAACTATTGCTGGACAGAAATTTGGCTTTCAACACCATTAACGTATGCTGCAGCAATTTATTCAAGTCATCAGGGGTTTAATGATAGAACAGTGTTTGATCACCCCCTAATTAAACATTTTCGAAGGGTGCTTGCCTTTTTAGGCCGGTTCCCGGTCCTTGGCTCCTCAATGGGACCTGATTACTGTGTTAAACACACTAAGGATCCTTTTGAGCCGTTAAATAAGGTTCCACTATAGTTTCTGTCATTTAAAACGGCTCTGTTGTTGGCTCTTATGTCAGCTAAAAGAGTGAGTGACCTTTATGGACTGTCTGTTTCTCCTTCCTTCTTAAAGATACAAGGAGATGGGAGTTCTGCTGAACTTAGGCCTAATCCAGCATTCATACCAAAGGTCATAACGTCTTCATTCAAGTCCAGGATTGTCACACTGGACATTTTTGCTTTCCTCCTCACTCTAAACCAGAGGAGGAGCAGCTACATTTGATTTGCCCGGTTTGAGCTCTCAGATGTTATGTAGAACGCACAGCCGCAATACGTAAATCTGAAAAGCTCTTTGCACATTTCAGAGAAGGCTCTCAGGGTCAACATTTGACCCCTCAGCGGTTGTCGCATTGGTCGTGTGAGGCCACCTCCCAGGCTTACAGTTATGTTGGCCTACAGCCTCCCGAGGACATTAAAGCTCATCCCACTCCAGGGATGGCGACTTCCACAGCCTTGTTCGACGGTCTGTCGATACAGGATATCTGCTTTGCAGCTTCCTGGTTGTCAGTAACTCTATTTATTCGTTTTTATCTACGAGATGTCTCCAGCTCCTCTTTGACATTTTCTGTTCTCAGGGTTGCACGGAGTAAAAAACTTTTCATTATCAATACCATTATTGATTAAATTACATAGTCGTTTCTGTCTTTATTGATGAGTGATGCAGTACAGCAGAGTCAGTAGAACGTGTACTTCCTGCTTCTGACTCTGCTTCAGTTACTTGTTATTTCCCCATCAGTTATCAGATTTCACCTGCTAAGTACCTTCAGTGAGGGTGGCAGTTTGTTGGTCCCAGTCAGACTCAGTGAGGCATTGACCATATCCGGCTCCACCTTTAACCCACTAGGGCGTGGCCTAAAGGGCGGCAGCCTGCATGAGATAGAACGTTGGTTACGTATTGTAACCCCAGATTCTATGAATGCAGGCGTAGCCCTTTAAGCCCCTCGGCCTCCCTGGCTCTTAATTGGCTAAAAATTTTACCTTTTGGGAGTTGATTCTCGGTCAGCAGCAGACTATATAGCAGACCGAGGCGGGGCCCATGGCAGGTGGGCGTGGACTAGAAGTCTTCAGTGATTGGCGCGAAACGCAGGGGTAAACCCACTAGGGCGTGGCTTAAAGGGCTATGCCTGCATTCATAGAATCTGGGGTTACAATATGTAACCAACGTTTTATTGTCCAATCAGATGTGGCCCTCCAGATACGCCCATTTTACTCACTAGCCTTGGTCTGGTTCTTGTCTGGTTCTGATTGACTCTCTGCAGCTATTGAACACCAATATGCTTTTAGAGAGAGCCAGACCTTCAGAGAGCCAGCACAAAGTCCAAATAATCCGGAGAAATCTAAAAAAAAAAAAAAGGTCCTCTGGACATTCAATAAACAAAACAAAAAAATGTAGAAATGTTTCGTCGTTTTGTTTTTTGAATGTCCAGAGGATCAGACTTAACTTTTTTTTAGCTTTTTCTGCCTGAATTATTGAGCATGCATCAGGAAATCCAGAGAAATCCACTGAAAAAATGTCCGGGTGAGCTCCCGAGAAGACACAGGACCTTCAAGCAATGCCTCCCCATACGAGAGGCTCCCTGGACCAGCACTCAGATTGATCGATGAAGCTGGAAGTAGTTCTGGTCCATTTCTGATCAGCTCTCTGCAGTCTCTGTGCACACTTTTTAGTCAGGTTCAGATCGGATCAAAACTTTCCTTCCATTTTGGCAGAAAGCACATGTCTGGAAGCACTGTTGAATTTTGGGAAGTGCACTGTTGCCTTGTGGTACTGTAGTTCTTTTGGACTGGTGATACAGTATCGAATTATTGAAAGAAAACTACAAAATGGCAGAGCCTGCCAGAATTATTATTATTTTTTACATTAACTTTTGCCAACTATGTGAGTACAGAGATATTACTACAGTCCACAATCATGTGTCTTGTACACATTTTTTTGTCCAATATTATGGACTGTACATCCACAAACTGTGATAGAGCAAGTCCGCAGAAGTCAAACCAGAAAGCAGCGAGAGACTATTGTATACATTATATATAAGAACATAAAGGGATTATACATGTTTACTCGGGTATTTTTCTGAATGCCCCCTCTTATGTGCAAAGTCAAGGCCTCACGAGGTTTGGCATTATCGCTGTCCTTTAGAGGGGGCTCCCATGTTTTATCACTGACACTATTTTCCGCTCCTGTACTCACACAAGGATTTATGATGACAACCATTGCTATTTGGAGCATTCTTCAACTTTCCTGAAAAATGAAAGTATAACAAACCACATTTTTTGCGTTATTCAAAGCAAATACATTTTCCCATTTCCTCCGACCACTGAATAATATGGCAAAATATTGAGATACATAAAGAGATTTCAGAAAAATGATATGAACAACAGCATAGCAGCACACTGCCCGAAGCTCACGGGGGGTTGTTTCTGCCGTCAGGCTGTTTGTCAAAACTGTGTCATTAAAATGACTTTCAGTATTTGAAGTTTCCAGGGTATAAAATGTAACCAAGGATTTTTACATTGAAATTGACATGCAAAAAAAGTACTTGTTGGTTTAAACGAATTTCTAAATTTAGCAAAGTACTCATTTGAAGAAAAAGTTGATGTAACACAAACACATGCTAGAAACGATGGCAATGAAATATAGGTTTCCAGAACTAATATGAGATGGAAATTCAGTCAAATCAACACACCACACTGTCTGAATGTTTACAGTGTATGCCAGCTCAGAACAGCAGCTTATCTGTAAAATCAAAAGTGGGAAAAAAATTGTGGGCTAATATCTGAGTGAGTTTGACAAACGGATATTAGTTTGCCACAAAGAATGGAACACACCAGTTGTTCATAAAACTTTTTTTTCCTGCCTAATTCTTAAAATGGCATTTATCCCACACCAAAGTTTAAATCCAGTTCATACTTTACTTGATCCAAACCAGATCATGAGCCACTTGATGCTTTTGCAGAGATGAACTTTCATCACATTTGCTGCCTAACCTTCCTTTTGTTTCATGTGCAGATAGTTTATTGAAGTTATGCTGTAGATTAACATATATTTTTGACAAATGTTCCCCATATAAGTATATTTTGGCAATTTTAAAATGTTATTATGTGAAAAGGGTTTAAAGTATGAACATCCCACTTGTAGATGACTGTTAACGGACTCAGCTTGGAGGAATGAGTTTATAAAGAACACGACTGACGAGCTAACAAGCAAAGGGAACACAGCCAAGATCTAACTCAGATAGTTAAAAAAATCCTAGTGTTTCATGAAAACCCTATTTGATAGACCCTACATTGCAGTCAGCTTCCCAGTATACATGGTTATTTAGATGAAATTTGAATGCAAGTAGTGATTTCAACATGGATGTGTAGCTTTTACTGAAAATGTTGGGCTGGAATTTCACATTTTCAAAATATTCTGCCAAAACAATAATGTGATGCAACTGATGATGATGGTGAGGAGATGGAGGTGGGACCCCCTTTTAGCCCTTGCATATGCAAACTTTCTGTTTTATGCTTGCAAATAATCACATAATTCTATGTAAACAATGGTTTTATATAAAATTCATGAAATAGGAATTGCTATTTATAACAGGTAAGGTATTCTTTTTTTATAGGTGTTTTCCACAGAATCCCATGGTTAAATTGTCAGAATATCCCTTGGCAAAACTGTTCTGAAACAATACAGTATGAACATCATCATATCTTCTTATACTTTTGGTTTCCTGTTCATCTTTGGAATCATATTGTGTTTGTTTTTGTTTGTGTTTCATCTCTTGATTTCCATCATTACTTCGTACATGCTTTATTTTATGACTGTCTACTGTTGTCTTTATTGTCTACTGTTGTCATGACTCTTTGTTTGTTTGGTCCCCC
>JBBPBX010042817.1:9130-28221 GCA_038048925.1 Garcialebias charrua | reverse complement strand
CAGCTAAGATCAAAGATAAAATCATGTGGAGGCAGAATAGGGTCTTTATGCTGCTTTTAAAGTCAACCAGTGACTGTGGAGCTCTCAGGTCGTCAGGGAGGGAGTTCCACAGGCGGGGGGCAGCCACACAGAATGCTCGGTCTCCCATGGTCCTCAATTTGGTCCGAGGAATATGAAGGAAATTACTGTTCTGTGATCGTAGAGACCGGGTGGATGAATATGGTGCAAGAATGTCCTTTAGATAGTCAGGTGAAGTGCCGTGCAAGCATTGATGGGTAATGAGAGCAGTTTTGTACTGAATTCTGTAGGTGACAGGAAGCCAATGGAGGTTATGGAGAATGGGTGTAATATGTTCAAATTTACGAACTCTCAACAGAATCCTTGCTGCACTGTTTTGAATGTATTGAAGTTTCTGAAGGTTTTTGCCAGGGATACCAATAAACAGGGAGTTGCAGTAGTCGAGCCTGGAGGAGACAAAGGCATGGACGAGTTTCTCAGCATCAGGAAAAGTCAGAGATGGGCGAAGTCTGGAGATGTTTCGAAGATGGAAGAAGCAGGTTTTAAACAGATGCTTAATGTGATTTTCAAATGTAAGATGAGAGTCCATTTTTATTCCAAGATTTGTAACAGAGGTGGAGAGGGGGATGTCTTGACCAGAGAAGGAGATTGTTGTTAAAGTTGATGTTTGTATCTGGTGAGGGGTGCCAATCAATATGGCCTCAGTCTTCGAGCAGTTTAATTGAAGAAAGTTCTGATTCATCCATGCCTTTATTTCCTCCAGGCAGGCAGAGAGAACAGTGAGTGAAGACGGAGATAGGGATGATGATGATGTTCCAGTCCTGATGTAAAGCTGTGTGTCGTCGGCATAGCAGTGAAAAGAAATGTTGAACTGATTAATAATTTGACCTAAAGGCAGCATGTAGAGGGAAAACAGCAGGGGCCCCAGAACTGACCCCTGAGGGACACCACAGGAGACACCGACTGTCTGGGAAGTGGCATTGCCAAGGCTAACACATTCCAGCCTATTGGAGAGGAAAGAATTGAACCAGTCCAGGACAGTGTCACAGAGACCGACCTCCACATGAAGACGGTGGAGGAGGATACTATGGTCCACAGTGTCGAAGGCTGCAGTGAGGTCAAGGAGGACAAGGATGGAGGGAGAACCAGTGTCAGCAGCCATGAGGACATCATTTGTTACTCTCAGCAGTGCAGTCTCAGTACTGTGAGCTGCTCTGAATCCAGACTGGAACTTCTCATACAGAGAGTGTTGCTGTAGGTGGTCCTGCAGCTGAGCAGCAACTGCTTTCTCCAGCACTTTGGACAGAAATGGGAGGTGGGAAATTGGGCGGTAATTAGAAAAAATGTCGGGATCCAAATTAGATTTTTTCAGAAGAGGCCTAATGATGGCAGTTTTTAGAGGCAATGGAACATGACCAGATTGTAGAGACTTGTTTATTATTTGTGTGATTAATGGGCTTATTGCAGAGTGATTGGATTTTATGAGAGACGAGGGGAAGGGATCCAGGGCGCAGGATGAAGGCTTCATTTTCTTGAGGATGGTCTCCACCTCACTCTGAACGACTTCATCAAAGCTGCTCAGGGTCCCAGAAAGCAGACGGGTAGATGGCACACTAAGATCAGGGAGGTTGTGGAGCTGAGATCTGATAGTGTCAACTTTGTTTTTAAATGATGAGAGGAACAGGTTGCATTTTTGAACAGAGTCCTCATGAGTTTGTTTAATGGGATTAAGCAGATGAGTTATTGTGGAGAAGAGCTGTTTAGAGTTTCCAGGGCAGGTGTTGATGATGTTGGAATAATATTTGGAGCGTGCTTCTTTAAGAGAATAGGCGTACGCTTTCTGATGTTCTTTGTACGCTTGCTTATGTACCGAGAGACCAGATGATTTTACACGTCTCTCAATAGCACGGCCAGTTGCCTTCATCCTGCGCAGCTCATCAGTGTACCAGGGAGCTGAACGGGAGAAAGACACCAGTCTTGACTTCAAGGGAGCATGTAGGTCCAGAAGCTCCTGGAGAGATTGGTTGTAGTAATCCACAGAGTCATCTGCAGATGAGTGATTGACAGCGGTCAGGGCGTGAAGATCAGCAGACAAAACATCAGGGGAAATGTTTTTATAGTCACGGAACTGGATAGGTCTTTTTGGGTTAGAAGCAGGCGAAGTTGAAGGCACTTCCAGGGAGATGACCCTGTGGTCTGAGACACCCAGGTCATATACAGACAAGTTATTGATGAGTACAGTGTCTGTAATCACCAAATCCAGAGTATGCCCCCTGTTGTGCGTAGGGGCGTCCACATGTTGGGTGAGGTTGAGAGATTCCAAAAGAGACTTAAAATCTGTAGCCAGAGGGGAAGAGGAATTGTCCATGTGGATATTTAGATCGCCAAGAAAAATAGTTTTTACAGGGGAGGTGCAGAAAAAAGTGAGGAGGTCATGCATTTCTGAGTTAAATGAAACATGCGGTTTGGGAGGTCTATAAATTAATATAACATTCATCAGGAAATAAATAAACCCCGAACCATCCAACACTGCGCAAGTGGACCACCTGGAAAGAGGACTTTGGACACGTAAGACATTACCTGTCCTCCTTGTTGACCTGATGGTAGTAGGACCGTTGACGGATGGCAGAGTAGAAGGAGAACGCCTCATTCAGGTAACTCGTCTCAGACGTACGAAGACTAATGAAGAAGAAGAGACAGAAAATAAATCAATGGCTGACGTCTCACTCAGTTTGACTTCGGTTATTTATAACTAAAGAAAAGACAAAAAACACAAGACCATAGTCAGCAGCAACACATTCATGGAACAATGAATACATTCTTGGATCAGAACATCATCAATATGAACTAAAGCGGTCAGCAGAGCGGCACCAAGGGTTCGTTTGTACAGCATGGTGGAGGTACTGTTAATGTTTGGAGCTGAATGTCAGCTGAAGGCATCAGAGACAAAATTTATGAGAAACACCATCTGGTAGTCTTCTGACTGACCAGAACTTCGTTTTTCAGTAAAATAATGATCCACATCAAAACATCCCGAGTTGAACAGCACCAGCACCAGCACCAGCCATGAACTCAGAACTCTTTACTGCGGCAGTGAATATCTCAGCAGAGAACTGAACAGCAGCCAAAGAGATTTACAGAAAGAAAACTTCTAAAAGAAACTGAAACTTGCTGAAAGAAACTGAAACTTGCTGAGAGAAACTGAAACTTGATGAAAAATCTAAAACCTGCTGAAAGAAGCTAAAACCTGTTAAACCCTGTTAAACCCTTTGGTGGGGGCGGTGGCGCGGAGGTTAGAGAATGATGGACCTGTGATCGGAAAGTTGCAGGATCAACTCCCGGTACCGTCAACATAAAATGTGGGTGGAAAAGGTGAAACACCCACACCTATCTCCACCCTCACCTGCCCCGTGCTGAGCCCCTGAGCAAGGGTCCCCAACCCCGACTATCTGCTCCCAAAAACAGGTCTCTCTTGAAAATGAGTTATCGTGACTCAATGAGACTAAGTGTATGAATAAAGGAGAAAAAAAAGACAGCTGAAACCTGCTAAAAGGCTGATAAAACCTACCTACCGGTCTTCCGGTAAGATGGCGCCCATGTACATGGCTTGCAATCCACCTCTGCTGATGGTGTTCAGATTTTTTGTGTTTTGTGCATTTTTCATCTGGGACATAAACGCGCTACTGGTGTATGATCGACAACAGCTCCTGGATCTTGGTTTTTCTGCCGTTGATGTCACTTATTTGGATCCTTATGAACGTACCTCAGGAACCCCCCCCCCCTTCCCCCGCTGCTGGCAGACGTGCTTGTTTACCTCCGTTGCGCCTCTCACCTGCCTGCCCGGAGATATCACTCCAGGCACAGAGGAAAACGAGCTGGCCGGCTGGTGAAGCTCAAAGCCCTGCGTGCTGCATCTTCCTCTCCAGCTGATGGTCATGATTTCTATCATCAGCTTCCCGCGTGCCCGGACCAGGTAAACAACGGGAGTTGTCGGCCGGTACAGCTCACTGCTCGACCCGGAGAGGCTGTTACTAAAAATCTGCGGCCGCTGGCATGTGCTCACTCCACCATTGCTCGAACCACCTCGGATAATATCAGGATGTGTGTGGTCAACGCAAGATCTGTCACCAGCAAAACATTCATCCTCAGGGATTACTTCCAAGAGCGCAATTTGGACTTTTTCTTCGTCACACAATCTTGGATGTCGCCGGGTGAGTCCAGTGCCTTGACGGAATTATTACCACCGAACTGTCTGTATTTTAACGACCCGCGGCCAACAGGCCGGAGTGGTGGTGGATTATTAACAATATTCAAATCAACTTTTGACTATAAACAACTGCCAATCCCCGTTTCCTGCTCCAGTTTTGAGCTGACTGTCTTTGAACTCAGCCATTCGCCTGCGACTTTATGTGCACTCTTCTACCATCCACCTCGGTCTAAGGATATCATCAATTAATTTTCTGATTTCTTGGCTGAAATCATACCAAAATATGATTGTGGATGATTGTGTTGTCATTATCGGAGAGTTTAATTTGCATGTGTGCTGTCATGAGAAGCCCTTGGTTAAGGACTTTTTAGATTTATTGGACTCATTTAATCTAAATCAGCATGTAAACAGTCCCACCCAAGAGCGCGGACATACACTGGACCTTGTTTTAACTCGTGATGTGACTGTTACTAATCTTGAAATCGGTGACAATGCGTTTTCAGATCACATGCCAGTCCGGCTTGAGTTCACCCTCCCCCATCTAACTCCTAAGACGTACATTCCTGCACGTCACAGCCGGGCCATTAACCACTTCACTGCCGCACGTTTCATAGATGTTTTCAACTCTGAAATGATAATTCAGCCCCCGGTGTTTCTCTCCACCACTGAGGAGCTGACATCCCAGTTCAACTCCGTCTGCTCGGGATTCTAACTCCAACGGCATTCACAACTGGCTAACAAGGGACTGCTATCGTTGGCTCCGGCCGGTTGTCCCGGACACCAGCTGCCCACGCCCACGCAGCTGGCTCATTGGGACCCACAACCGGGGTTGCATTCAGGAACACCTCCGTCCACTTCACCAAGGATGTCCACTTCACCAAGGATGTCAGCAAACGGTTAGGAACTCTGTTCATTTGGCACTGATAAACATCAGATCACTAACTAACAAAACATTTATCATGAATGACTTTTTCTCCTCACACACACTGGATTTTCTTCTGTTAACGGAGACGTAGATGAAACCAGATGAAAACAGTGCCTTCTCGGAGCTCCTCCCTCCCAACTGTTCCTTCCTCAACTCCCCCGTCTCACGGGTCGTGGTGGGGGCATTGCTTCAGTTTTTAGAGACAATTTCAAATGTAGACTTCTACCTGCCAGAACATATTCTTCTTTTGAGTTACAACTGTTCGTGGCTGAGCTGACACAGCCTGTATTATTTGGAATTGTCTATCGTACCCCTAAATATAATAAGGACTTTATTCAACAATTTGCTGAATTTTTAGCAGACTCCATCCCCATGATTTGATAATTTGCTTTTCTGTGGAGATTTTAATATTCGTATCTGTTGCCCATCTGATCAGTTAGCCTCTGATTTTATTAATCTTTTAACATCTTTTAACTTAACACAGCTTGTACATGGGCCTACTCATCTTCTTGGACATAACTTGGACCTTATTATATCACACAGGCTATCCATCTCACTCTGTGAAACATCTGAAACTGCCATCTCAGATCATTTCCCCATCATGTTGGAGTTCTCAGCCCCCCTACCTGTCAGTAGGCCTGCCGTTGCAGGTCAATGGCATCGTATTTTTACTCCTGAAACTGCTGGACTGTTTACCACTGCTTTTATGGACTTTCAGATTTCTGTTACAGATTAACTTTGTCCAGAGGGCTTCCTTCTCTCGTTCCAAACCACCTGCTCTGACATTTTAGACTCCATCGCTCCTCTTCGGTTTAAATCCACCAAACCGACAGTTAAGCCGTGGTTAAATGATGCCTCGCGTACTCTTAAGAAAAAAATGTAGGAAAGCAGAACGACAGTGGAAGAAAGACAAACTTCCTTCATCTCTAAAATTTTTGAGAGAATGCTTTACAAATTACCAGAGATCTGTTAAAGAGGCGAAATGTCAATTTTTATCTGGTTCAATTTCAAATAACTGCCATTGTCCTAGGGTGTTATTTAACACAATCAATTATGTTATTAATCCAGCTGTACATATTCTACCAGATGCCACAGCCACAAACTGTGAAAACTTTCTTAAATTCTTCCAGGATAAAGTGGCCTCAGTCAGACAGGTCACTGGTCCTGTTGCTCCTGACTACTCTGTTGTCTCTGTAGCTCCAGTTGTGTTAGAACAGTTTCAACCAGGGTCTCTTGCCACTCTCGTTGATGTTGTTCAACACTTAAAGATCACTAATTGCCCTCTGGACTTTCTCCCATCCAGGTTTTTGAAAGAGGTTTTTAATTCTGTGGGTTTCTGTGTTTTAACACTTTTAAACTCCTGCCTTCAATCAGGAATTGTCCCTGCTGCATTTAAACATGCTGTAGTTAGGCCCCTTCTTAAAGAACCTCACCTGGACCAGTGTTGTTTTTGACAGCCATTTTGATTTTAGTTTTAGTCATAGTCTTTTAAACTAAAATACTTCTTAGTTTTAGTCTGTTTTAGTCATTTCTATATTTAATGGTTTTAGTTAAGTTTTAATCGACAAAAACTTAAAAAATTTAAGTCTAGTTTTAGTCTTAAAAAAAAACATATTAGTCTTTACAAATTAATTTGAGTACGATAATTTGTTTTGCACTCCCAGGCCAGAACAGAAGAAGGAGAAATCTTTTTTTTTTTACTAGAAACTGTCAAATTACAGTTTGAGGAATTTTAATCCCATTTTGTGTGCCCCCCCCCCATGTAAATGCTATTCTGTGAGTGTGAACAATGTTGATACAGTACAACATTTGTTGTATCAACATCTCCCTCTCACAGTCTCCATTGAATTGAGAAAGCTCATCGGATGAAGAGCGAAACGTCTTCTGTTACAAATAAAGTCCAGTTGATCTTGTATTGTCCTGGACCCATCAATTTTATCAAATTTTAGACCTATTTCTCATCTGCCTTTTTTAGCTAAAGTTTTAGAAAAAGTTGTTTTTATGCAGTTACAACCTGTTTTAGAAAATCATGGTATTTTTGAAACATTTCAGTATGGATTTAGAACACGTCATTCTACAGAATCAGCCTTGTTAAAAGTCCATAATGACATTTCCATGTCCATGGATGCCAAGTGTCCCGTTGCTCTGGTGTTGCTGGACCTTACAGCTGCATTTGACACAGTAGACCACACTGTCCTTCTTTCTCGTCTTCAACATTACCGGTATATTGGCATATCTGGTACAGCACTCAAGTGGTTCACTGCCTACTTGACCAACAGAACTTTCTCTGTCATGTTGGATAATCTTTCTTCCTCCACTGCCATTTTCTCTTGTGGTGTGCCACAGGGTTCTATTCTTGGTCCTCTTCTCTTCTCACTGTACATGCTGCCTCTTGGATCAGTAATGGCCAAACATAATTTTTCTTTTCATTGCTATGCTGATGATGTACAAATTTATTTACCAATGAAACCCAAAAACAGTAATCTTTTCACTCCCTACGCTGATTGTATTACTGATATTAAACAGTGGCTTCACCGTAATTTTTTGTTTTTAAACGAAGGAAAGACAGAATGCATCTTCTTCGGTGATGATATGCTCCCTGTAACTTTGGTGCTCTGACTTCCAAGCTCAGACCAACAGTTAAAAACTTGGGGGTGACATTTGATAAGGACTTAAAATTTGATAAACAAATAGAGTCTGTAGTCAAGGTCTGTTTTATATCAATTACGTCTTTTATACAAAGTTAAGCCTTTTTTAAATAGTTTTGATTTAGAAAAGGCCATTCATGCTTTTATCACCTCAAGGCCCGACTACTGCAATTCCATATATGCAGGAATCTCCAAATCCTCCATTAGACGCCTACAATTGGTCCAAAATGCGGCAGCTCGACTCTTAACAAACACCCCCAGACGTGAACACATTACCCCTATTTTATTTTCTCTTCACTGGCTTCCAATCGATTTTAAATTTAAATTTAAATTTTTATTATACACTTTTAAAGCTCTCAATAGTCTTGCCCCACTGTATTTGACTGATCTTGTAGCTGTCCGTGAATATAGGAGAACACTGAGATCATCTAATACATTTCTCCTGTCCGTCCCAAAGACCAACTACAAACGATGGGGTGACCAGGCTTTTTCTGTCGTTGCAACCAGACTCTGGAATCAGCTACCTCTGGACTTGCGCTCCATTACTGATATGGTGTTTTTTAAATTCAAGATCTTTTTTATTGAATTTTTCATTTTTTTCCTAAAAAAAAACAAACAAAAAAAAAAACAGCAAAGATGGTAATGAAACATTTGCATGTAACCATTAGTGAAGACATTATTAAACTGAGTCAATCTGAATTGCAACATGTACATTATAATCCACACCAAAGGAAAAAAATAAAATAAAAAATAATCCCTACCCAATCACTGCCAAAAGGAAAAGGAAAAAATAAATAAAAGGTAAAATAGCCAAGAGACTGCATTAACCTGAATGAGTTGTGTTGTCAAAGAGACTGGAATAGATTCAGGAAAGGTCCCCAAACATTCTCAAATTTACCCTCTTTCTGTTGGAGTGTGAATCTGATTTTCTCCAGCTTTAAACAGGACATGATGTCAGCCAACCACTGAGCGTGAGTGGGTGGAGACGGTTCTTTCCACCTAAGCAAAATAGCTCGTCTGGCCAGGAGAGAGGTGAACGATATTACATGTTGTTGGTTTTTATTTAGGTTTGTCATGCCCTCTACAAGACCAAACAGAGCAATCAGTGGGTCAGGGTTCAGACGTGTATCTAGTACACGTGATAAAGTCTGAAAGATTTCCCGCCAATATTTGTTCAGAGATGGGCAAAACCAAAACATATGGGAGAGAGAGGCTTCAGCATGTTTGCATCTCACACAGTATGGGCTGACATCAGGATACATAGAGGACAATTTCAGTTTAGAGATGTGAGCTCTGTGCACCACTTTAAATTGTATTAGACAATGTCTAGCACAGAGAGAACTGGAGCTCACCAGTCTGAGTATGGAGGTCCAAGAGTCCTCTGAAATAGAGGAGCCAAGATCCTCTTCCCAAGCAGCTTTGATTTTATCTGAGGAAGCACGCTTCAAATCCAATAGTTTACTGTAAATGAATGAAATGGACTGTTTTTTATTTGGGTCTAGAGAAAGAATAGTGTCAACAATACTGCTATCAGTTGAAATGGAGAGGCTGGACAAATGAAGAGTAATAAAGTGCCGTATTTGGAGATACCTAAAAAAATTGGACTGGGGAAGACTAAATTTTTCACATAGTTGTTGAAATGAAGCTAAAGTGTTATTGAGAAACAAGTCATTGAAGCGTACTATACCCCTTCTTTGCCATTCTTTAAAAACAGAGTCCTGAGATGAGGGTTTGAAAAGTTGGTTAGACATGATAGGGCTATAGAGAGAGAAACTAGAGAAATCAAAACATTTACGAAATTGTGCCCAGATTTTTAGTGAGTGTTTTATAACTGGATTTATAACAGTTGTAAGTGGTGGAAGCGGGAATGAGGATCCCAAGAAAGCCACGGAGGACCATTTCCCAGAACACTGTGACTCCATCTCTACCCAGTCAGGGCTGTCAGGCCTGTTGTAATAGAATGACCAGAATGCTAGACAGTGCAAGTTTGCTGCCCAATAATAAAAGCGGAAATTTGGAAGGGCAAGACCGCCTGCGGCCTTAGTTTTTTGGAGATATGTCTTATTTAAGCGTGGACGTTTTCCTTGCCACAGATATGATGAAATGATGGAATCTAACTGAACAAAGAATGAACCAGGGATAAAAACAGGAATATTTTGAAAGAGATATAAAAACTTAGGTAAAGTGACCATCTTGACTGAGTTAATACGGCCTATGAGGGAAGTGGAAAGCGGTGACCATCGGGATAATGCCTGCTTTGTCTGATTCAACAGAGAGACAAAATTTTCTTGATATAAATCTTTATACCTCCTCGTAACTGTAACACCCAGGTAAGAGAATTTTATCTTCTCAATTTTAAAAGGCCATTTACTAAAGTCAAGAGTCTGCGCCAGGGTATTAACAGGGAAAATTACACTTTTACTCAGGTTTAATTTGTAACCAGAATTTATTCCAAATTCCTCAAGTAATGATAAAACGGAAGGCAGCGTGTCAGTCGGATGAGAAATGAAAAGTAAAAGGTCATCAGCATAAAGGGAGACCTTGTGCTCCATATCGCCTCTCCAGATTCCTGAAATTGTGTCACAGGACCGCAAAGCAGTGGCAAGAGGTTCAATTGCCAGGTCAAAGAGCAAAGGGCTCAGTGGGCATCCCTGGCGAGTTCCTCGATGTAGACTGAATGGTTTTGATATCTGAGAGTTGGTACGAATGGTTGCGGTGGGATGTGAATAAATTAATTGCACCCATGTAATGAAATTGGGGCCAAAACCAAATTTGTCAAGAACATTAAACAAGTAGTCCCATTCAACCCGATCAAATGCTTTCTCCGCATCAAGGGAAATAACACACTCAGGAACAGTATCCGAAGGAGAATAAATAATGTCCAAAAGGCGTCTGATATTAAAAAAGGAGTGCCTGCCTTTAATGAATCCAGTCTGGTCTTTTGATATGATGAAAGGAAGGATCTTTTCCAACCTTTGAGCAAGAACTTTGGCTAAAATTTTGGCATCTGTATTTAAAAGGGAGATTGGTCGATAAGAGGAACAATGAGTTGGGTCTTTTCCTTTCTTTGCAATGAGGGTAATGCAGGCCTCTAAGAAAGATTTTGGAAGGGATCCTTGGTCAAACGACTCTGAGAGAACCGAGTGTAGGAGTGGGGAAAGTAATGGAGAAAATTTCTTTAAAAATTCAGCAGGGAAGCCGTCAGGACCCGGACATTTGCCAGACTGCATTACCGATACAGCTGACACAATTTCTGTCAGGGATATTGGGATCTCCAGTGCATCTTTCAGGTTGGGTGTGAGTTTTGGCATATTGGTCTTTTCGAAAAACTGAGAAGATAAATTCTTGTTGGTTTGGGATTCTGAAGTATATAAATGGGAATAAAAGTCCTTAAATGCTCTGTTAATTTGTAAATGATCTAGAGTTATGGTGCCGTTCTTTAATTGGATCTTAGGGATGATTTGTTTAGCCATGGCACCCTTCAACTGATTTGCCAGTAGTTTTCCTGACTTTTCTCCATGTATGTAAAATGATGATTTACTTTTCAAAAGTGATTGTTCTATTGAGTATGTAGACAATAAATCAAACTTAGTTTTGAGTTCTACTTTTTTTTGTACAGATTAGGGCATTTGTTTTGAGCATATTGTTGATCAATTTCTTTTATCTGCTGGGCTAAATCAGTTCTTTCTTTTTGAGATTTTTGCCTCAGCCGGGCGGTATATGAAATGATTTGTCCCCTAAGATAGGCCTTAAGGGTATCCCAAACGGTTGACAGTGGGATCCCAGGAGTTCTGTTTATGGATAGAAAGAAGGTTATTTCTTTTTCTATAAATGTAACAAAATCATTGTTTGACAGTAACGTTGAATTGAATCTCCACTGTCTACTCCTTATAGGAATGTCAGGGAGGGACAGAGACAGAGTGACAGGTGCATGGTCTGAGATGACAATACTGTGGTAGTCACAGCCACGGACAGAGGGAAGAAGTTTGTTGTCCATGAAAAAGTAATCGATCCTCGAGTATGAGTGATGAACATGAGAAAAAAAAGAATATTCTCTCTCAGCTGGGTGTAAAAAACGCCATACATCGCACAGGCCATACTTAGATAGAAAGGCACGAATAGTGTGGGACGACCTGCTGGCTGTGGCAGGGTTTGTAGAGGATCTGTCCAAAACTGGGTCCAACCAGCAATTCAAGTCACCACTGAGTATCAATGAGTATGTGTTTAGGTCCGGGAGCAGTGAAAATAATTTCTCAAAGAAACCAACATCATCCGTATTTGGGGCATAAACGTTAACTAGCACTACTGGTGTGTTGTACAATTTACCGGAAACAATCACAAAACGACCATATTTATCTGAGTTAACTTGAAAAGGTTCAAATGAAATGTCTTGACTGATGAGGATCGAGACGCCCCGAGCCTTTGCTCGAAAGGAGGAATGGAAACTCTGCCCGTGCCATGTTTGCAGTAATCGTTTGCTATCGTCACTTCTAATGTGAGTCTCCTGCAGGAAAGCAATGCCTGTATTTAACTGTTTTAAATGAGAAAGCACCTTCCTTCTCTTGACGGGGTGGTTCAAACCTTTGACGTTCCAGCTTGACAACACCAACTGACCACTCATATTACTAATAATTTGTATAAGAAAGGTAGGTAATACAGTCTAATGTGTTGATGGCTGTGCAGTTCTTGGCAAAGTGAAAGAAAATATAAATTAATGGCAGTGATGGACCCCCCACCCCCTCCCTTTCCCACCCTGGACAGCTGCAAAAAACAGAAGCAGCAAGCTCCATAAAAATTAAAAATAAGTCTCCTGTCTAACTTTTAAACTAGTGCTCCAGTATCATAAGAGGGAAAAAAAATGTATAAGCACCTCATGCAAGGCCAAAAAATGTACACATAGATGTGTGATCACGCACACACATACAAACATAAAGTTAAATTAATCCTAATCTTAAATTAAATCTTCAATCAATCCAAGACTAATTCAAGATTCAACCCAAGATAGTCAACAGGTAAACAAGAAAAGGAAAAATGTTAATAGTTCAAAATAATATATTGAAAACATTATATATTTCACCCATTTTTATACATGACTAGGCCTACTTCAATTATTTATGTGCCTAAATACAAAACCAAAAAGCCGCACTAAAAACTAAAAAGTCTCAGATAATCAGAGTATGGGCAGTCCTGCTCATCTGTTCGTCACCTCATGTAAACAAAAGTTTAGTGTAAACATAAACAAAGCCAGTGCGGGAACAGCGCGTTGCTCATCAGTCAAAAGAAAAGTTAAATATTACTTGTGCTGTGAAGCCTGAGGTAACTCATGTCTAACTTTTAAACTAGTGCTCCAGTATCATAAAAGGGGAGAAAGAAAAAAAATGTATAAGCACCTCACAAAATAGTTTAAAAGTATGCAAGGCCAAAAATGTATACACATAAATGTGTACCGGTAATCACGCACACACATACAAACATAAAGTTTTTATTAATCCTAATCTTAAATTAAATCTTCAATCAATCCAGGACTAATCCAAGATTCAATTCAAGATAGTCAACAGGTAAACAAGAAGAGGAAAAATGTTAATAGTTCAAAATAATATATTGAAAACATTATATATTTCACCCATTTGTATACATGAATACTTCAATTATTTATGTGCCTAAATACAAAACCAAAAAAAGCCGCACTAAAAACTAAAAAGTCTCAGATAATCAGAGTATGGGCAGAGTCCTGCTCATCTGTTCGTCACCTCATGTAAACATAAGTTTAGTGTAAACATAAGCAAAGCCAGTGCGGGAACAGCGCGTTACTCATCAGTCAAAAGAAAAGTTAAATATTACTTACGCTGTGAAGCCTGAGGTAAGGTGTCCATGAACTTCTGCGCCTCCTCCACAGAACCCAGCCACTTTCTGTGTCCATCAGGTAAAGTCACACGGAGTCGAGCAGGAAAAAGCAGAGCAGGTTTTAAACCCAGAGAGTACAGCGCAGCCATCACTTCCTTATATTCCACTCGCTGGTTAAGGACTTCAGGGGTGTAATCCTCCACGATCCGCACCGGTTTCCCCCGGTATTCAAGTTTACCTCTGCGTCGAGCCTCCCGGATCAGGAGCTCCTTCACCTGGACTCGGTGCACTCGCAGGATAACCGGGCGCGGCCGCTGGTCCGAGGCGGGTTTCGGGGCGAGGGTTCGATGGGCCCGGTCCAGTTCGGGTGGAGAAGGAAGCGTGTCACGCCCGTAGATGTCGCACAGCAGGTTGGAGAAGAAGTCTGTGGGACGTCCGCTCTCAATAGACTCCGGTAGGCCCAGAATACGAAGGTTCTGTCGTCTGCTTCGACTTTCTAAATCTGCTAATTTAGATTTTAGTCTGGTGTTTTCCTCCTGCAGAGTTGAGCAGGTGTTTTCCACCTCCGACATGCGCTGGCTCAGGTCGTTAGTGACAAGTTCCAGTGATGACACACGCTGGCCATGTTCCTCCACCGCGAGCCGGGTCTGGTCCAGTTTGACATCCAGCTGATTGAAAGTTTGTTTGAACTCAGCTGACAGCGCCGCGCGGTGTTCCTCGAGCAGCGACGTAATTGCCTCAAGGGTTAGGCCAGCGTCATCCTTCTCAGCGTCCTTCTTCGATCTTGTCGACTTTTGAGACCTTTTTTATTTAAAATCTTTAAAAGAGATGTTTGATGGAAGTTGTGTGCGTGATAATAGGCAAAAAAAAGTAAATGTAGAGGGCTTGGTGGTGCTAAGAAATACGTTTTAACCAGAGCACTGGCAAGCGCGACTACTCCATCTCACGACCACACCCCAAAAGACCAAGAACTCCTTTTCAATAGTTGAATAATGTTTTTGGTAACTATTCATATTCTTTGAAAAGTAGGAGACTGGGTGATATACCCTATAAATACCAATAAATATTTAATCACCCAAGCTCAAACAATGGCCCTCATGCACGAAGATGTTCGTATTTTTATCCTAAATTTCTCCTACTTTTGTTCGTACGAAGCGTTCGTACGAACATGCCACGTCAGATCCAACAAAGTCTTCTATCCACAGGAAAAGCGTGTAAACGGGCTGCTTAAAGTTGATGGATCCCACCTGTTCTACACACCTGCGCGTGCTCGCGGGAAGGTAATTTACATAATGTCCACCCCTCAAAACACCATATAAGGCCACGCTTCCTGCCTCAGACAGCAGGAAGTGTCCATTCATTCAAACTCAAGAAGTAAAAAGAAGAACTTTACGCGTTCGGAGATCTGCTCTCAGTCGCGCACTGCTACCCCCCCCCCCCCCGCAAGTGTCGGATGTGTTTTTGAACAGAAGCATTTTAAAGTGTCTCGAAACTACAGTTAACTTCATATTAATATAGTGCATGTTCTCCCGTGGGTCGTACAGTATCAGAAATCAAGAATAAATGGTTTGATCTGAAAATGGCTTCAAAAAACATCTCGCCGCAGCACGGACAGGAGGTGGTCAATCCTTGACCACCTCCTGTCATGTTGGTGCCAACATGACAGGAGGTGGTGGCAAGAGGTGCGCAGCATGCCAACATGACAGGAGGTGGTGGCAAGAGGTGCGCAGCGTGCCAACATGACAGGAGGTGGTCGACATGAGTGGCGCGGCCGCGCGCGGGGGTGGGGGGCGTGGCGTGGCGCACGGTGGTCGACATGAGTGGCGCGGGGGGGTTTGGAGCCGCTTCATTTAATTTAACAAATTTGTGTCGTTGCATTTAATTCTTCTTAAACTCAGAATATTTTCTGAGTAACAAAATATGAAGTTATTAGTGAAGGAAGTCCGTCTGGATAACAGCGGTCCGACTCCTCGTAAATTTACGACAGGTCCGGACCACTCGTAAATTTTGTTCGTATCTGAAAAAAATCCTAGGATACGAAAACATTGTTGGATGCCACAAATGATCCTAAATCACTCGTACGCACAGTTTAAGAACAAATCTGTGCGTACGAACGGTTCGTGCATGAGGGCCAATGTCTGTTCAAAAACAGACCACCACCTAACATGTACAGCAGGTGCACAAAAAAAACACGTAGCTTACTACTACCGTTTGTACAAACACATATCCCAGACAACAACCTAAACTAACCAGGCTCGTTCATTCATATCTCGGACAAGCATCCATTTTATAGCTTTTATAACTGGTGAGTTTGGCCAAAAAGAATAAAACGCCACCCAGGCAGACCCAACCCCAATACGGGGCCGTCGTGTCTCCCCAAGCGACGATCTACCTTACCAAACTTCCTAAACAAACAAAATACGAAAACTAGACTACCAACACTCACACAGTCAAAAGTACAACAATTATAGAAAAGAGAAAAAAAAAACAGTTCCCTCACTGTTGTCCCCAACTGTCCTCCTCCTGGACAACTGTACAAACACTGCCCTCAGTGTCTCCTATAATAAACTCAATTAAGCCCCCACAGGCATAAACACAGGTAAACACCTCCTAAGTCAAAGCCCAAGCTTCAGTCAGCACTTAAGGTGTCTTAACCTACACAGAACTCTACTTTAAAGCAGTCAGAGTCACTTCAAGAGCTCAAACAGCTCAGCTACTACTCCCCTTGGAGCAAACTCACCAACAAGCAGAGAGGATGGAGATCTCCCTGAGTCAGTACAACACATAGCTTTATAGCTGTCAATCAACACTTGGTTTTTTACCATAAGTGTATCTTCAGCATGTTCTTACGAACCTCAGCTAACTTCTGGTGCTCTTTCCTACACCAGCTTTTTACTTGAATCACAAGCCAAATCTTGTGTCCAACTTCCACACTTGCTCCCAGCAAGTCTCCACACTGCTCAAAGCACTGCCTGACAAATATATAAGTAGGACCTGCAGGTGAACATCTGTGCTGCCTAATTAAGCTTGATTAGAAGACTAAAAAAGAAGAAGGGTGCAGTCAGCTTAGACTGTTGTTTTTAAACACATTTAAAAACCCTGGGGTACATAACACCCCCATGGCCAGATTTTTGAATGGGGGAAATGTGCAAATGTCATATAAGGACACAATATATCTCCCATACAAAAACAGTGAGTCTAAAATGTAGTGGTCACATTACACAAACGGACTAAAACATCATGAACAGTAAAGAGTCCGTTAAACCGCTATTGAACATCATCTGATCATACTCAAAATACTCAGAACTCAAAGAGGTGGTGCATATCACGATCAGCCTCATAAGGCCATCGTCTAACCTCAATAATGTTGTGTTGTATTACTTGTGTTTGAGAGGGTGTATCTGAAAACAGACAGTTATTCGAGGCGATTAACTGTTTTAAGCAGTGCTGGGAACGCTTATCCATAAATTAGTTCCACAATTTCTAAAACACGTATTAATTTATTTAGTTCCACAACTTCAAAAGCACAAATGTCTTAAGAAATTTAGTGGAAGCTAAACTAATCCGCTATTTACATTCAACAAATTGTAGTTGGCAAGTTTAGCAATATTTGCATTACACTACCACCTACCGGTGCATGAACAGTTATGCACCTGATCTTACCTCTAAGCCGATTCGCTCGGCATGTCATCTTCTTCAATACACCTTTCCCTAATGGTCCAAAATTTTAAAAGTTGTTGAATGTGTTGTTGAGGATTGGATTGCTATTTCGGCTGCTTCTTTTTCTGTTTATTGTAGATTTATCATTAAAAATGCATCGATAAAGTTATTTTAACTGTTTACTGGAAAACTGAAGAGGCGCTGCAATGCATTATGGGATCACAAGGAACCAAACCGTGCTATGCAGGTCAAATGGAGCAACAGCTCAATTTGACCACTAGATGTCTGTGTTCTCTCATTTATTGAACCTTTATTTTATTTTTATTTTTTAAATAATTTCTGCAGTGTTAATTCAATTAACGTACACTGTGCAAGGTAATGTCACAAGTAAAATGTAAAAAGTTGAAAAACATGCTCTTTAATTAATTAACAAGTTGATGATAAAGTAGTTATATATTTTCTGCAATCTTCAAAGACAAGCGCAACGTCTTTGAGAGCAGTTCTGAGCCAGACTCAGACAGAGGAAGGAGCTGCTGCCTGTCAGCTACTTAAATGGAGATAGTAGATCCTTCACGTTTAACAGCACGTTGCTCAAACGTATAACAGGCTGTAACATCCTCTAACCCAGCAAGAAACAACCCAAAAAAATTAAAAAACGAGAGGAAATTAACTGTTGTCCCAGCATGTTTTTCACAGCAGCCCACTTTTACTCAGTTTAACATTTAAGTGCATTACGCCCGCAGGACTGCCAGTCTACGCTGGTGCAATCGACCGTAGAACCGGGGACTCCGTAGACAGCCAATCAGCTTCAAGGAAGCTGATCCCCGCTGATTG
The DNA here is from genome assembly GCA_038048925.1 of Garcialebias charrua. Lineage (NCBI taxonomy): Eukaryota > Metazoa > Chordata > Actinopteri > Cyprinodontiformes > Rivulidae > Garcialebias > Garcialebias charrua. The sequence goes on along the minus strand of JBBPBX010042817.1, from coordinate 10,085 downwards.
GCTGTCTACGAGTCCCCGGTTCTACGGTCGATTGCACCAGCGTAGACTCAACCTGGGAGGGGGCGGGACAGGACTGTCATGGCTGCCCCCATGAGCTTTTGGAAAAAGAGGTGGATAGAGCTCCAGCGTTTAAACTTCTTCTTTCTTCTTTTTTTTTTTAAAAGGAGCTCCTATTTTAAAGTAAAATAAATCAATACATACAAAATTTTAGTCTCTGGATTACAAACGTTAACAGTGTTTTTGCTGGGATAGGAGTTGTAACCATTGTCTTCCTGGTATGTAAGCAGACACAAAGCATTGTGGGATCAGAACCATGACTGAAAGAGACTGGCAGGAAGGCTATATCCTCTCATTATTTCTGTGTGTATGCGAGGGGCGCTGTTGGATAGATCATCCATGTTGTGAAACATTGACAGCCAAACCCTCAGCTGTTCAAGAAAACGAGGTCTTGTAAATAAATTGCTATTAGCGGTACTGAATTTTAATCTTAGAAAGCGCAAATCCGCTTATGAATTATGAAAGTTAGTCGGACCACTAATGCGCTAACAGATTGTTTAGGTCCGCCATTAGCGGATTAGCGCTTTAGCGTTCCGTAGCGGTTGGTTGCCCACCACTGGTTTTAAGTCTTCTTTTTTTATCATCAAGATGAATAAACAACACATCTAAGTGTGTTAGATAGTGAGAGTTAGGGAGCTTCCTTTCCATTTTCACATGAGGGAAACTGTAATCCTCATTATCAACACTTTCAGCACTTTTAGCACCGGAGAGTTCCAGCTTGTTTTCAACAAACTCAGATATTTTAACAGCATACACTGAATTCACATTGTTGTTGTCAACTGATTCAATGTATGGTTTGATCATGTTGACATGACACAACCTCGAACCACGTTTTCTATCCGGAGTAGTGATTATATAATCACGATCAGATATTTTATCTTTCACAATGTATGGCCCA